>CM039133.1:36256700-36272886 GCA_022036555.1 Microstegium vimineum
TCCTTACCAAGGCATAAAAGGATTGCCTTCTTTTGTATCTCCCTATTTATAAATGGCTTATCTGGAGCTTAGGTAGGGATGAACACAGTAGCAAAGTTGCATCACTTATGTTGTAAAGTCAAAACAAGGATCCAAGGAGAAGAATGCCATAATTCTATATCAAGATGTGCATGTGTGTGAACAATGGTATTGATCTAACTTGTACTCCTTAGCTATGTATATGATCTCTCTAATTTAAGATTACTCGAGACATGGCTATCATGATAGAATTTTTTTTGAACTGAAGAGCTTTGCTCATCATCATTTTTTTCATCTATGATATCCATCTCTCTTTTTGGAAGAATATAGGGAAGAAATCATAACATTTATTTCAAGAGTATTTATTGTATGATCATGGATCATGTAAATGGACAGGCATGTTTTGCGTACTTCCAATGTAGAAGCAGCTAAAATATGTGGCGTGCACGTGATCTTGATCTTTGAACTATGATATAATTCTCAACAAGGGTCACAAGGTTTGACCAAACTCAAAGCAATCACAAGAAGCATTTGAGGAAGGTTTTAAACATGCATAAGAATTTATGGCTTTGGTAGGATTTTTCTCACTATAGAGGAGTAGTGACATTATGGTTTTATGATATTTTCAAAAATTAATCTCCAAGAACTTTAAATAGAAAGGGTATGAATCATGAGCCGAGACTATATCACATTAATCAACAACTTAGTCCATATGATTTTCCTATCAAAGTATTTTCCCACTAGCATAATCAAAAAGCAAGAATTTGTCTTTATGACACTTTTGCCCTTTAAATGTCATAGATCATGTCACTTTTCAAAATTTTAATTTTTCGATACGATCCTCTTGTTTTATTCAATATTAAAAGGAATTTAAACTAAGTGATAAGTTTCATGAAGAAATCATTTTTTTATTTTTATTTTTTGAAGGGAAAGTGAATAAACAAATGAAAAGGTATGGAGAAAAGGGGAGAGACGTGGCAAACCAGTCAGATTTGAAGTTTGAATTTGAAAGTGTGCTGGCTAGTGGGTCCAGGCCCTAGAAGTACGTTCAGCCGAAAGTCTTCGGAGCCGTTTGGCCACTTCGATCTCTGCATTTGAATTCCTTACTGTAGGGTTATGAGGTTGCTACGCTAGCCGGAAAACAAAAATTTTCTACCCCATAAACTAGGAACTAGTGCTAGTTATAGATCACGGGCTTACCACTAGACGCGCAGGTGCAGCGGAAGCAACTCGACGTAGTCGTTCGCGTCGTAGCAGTGTCGTGTAGTTGCGAGGTCGTCCATCTCAACGTCTCCTTCTCGCGGTTCGTCCTTGTGCTCCAGATGCAGCACCTCCGAGGAATCCCACACATGCAGGGAAGAAGCGTCACGCCTCTGGATTGCTAGGTCCGCGAGGAGTACTAGGCGCGAGCGTGGGGAGGGCGACGGCGGCTGCCAAAGGACGTGAATCAACTCGCCCCGTGCCACCCCTTGCTTATATAGGCATCCTAACGAGCTCCCACGTTGGAGGCCCATTAGTAACCCTAAACCTAGTCTAATTCGGGTCCAACCCGAATTAGGCTTTCAGCCCCTTAAGCGTGCGACCCTATGGGCTCACGCACACATAGACATGGCCCAAGTACTCTTACTCGACCAATAGTTGATAGCGGCCTCTAGCAAGGCGTGTCAACTCCTATGCATACGCTATGATCATATCAGACGAACCACCACAATACAATATACTTGTTATTCCTTTGCCTCACGATATTTGGTACAACTCGTGGGTTAACACTTAACCCAAGCACGGCCATGCATTTCATGATCTAATCATTTGAGTAGTCCATTGATATCTCTCTCATATGAAGAGTGGCAAATTCCATCTTGATTGACTATGTCTCACAGCATGTTTCCCGACAAACCCGAAAGCCACCTTTATAACTACCTAGTTACGGAGTAGCGTTTGGTAGTCTCTAAGTAGGTCGTTTCACATCTTGAGTACATACGACAATCTCAGGTCTAAGGACATAACGTACATGATGTGTATAGAGACAATCTCATGTCGGGTCTATCCAGCACCATGTCCTATATGTGCCCACATTATTAGTTTGACATCTCATGTCCATTACTTGTGAAACATGGTCATCAACTAATAATGTACTGATCTAATATTCATGCACATTCTAGCACGAACTCCGATCAGGGACAACTTTAGAATAACCATACAAGTAAAAGAGTTTCACAAACAATTCACATAATTGTTTATCGATACAAGTTGTCTTTAATGGATATTCATTGAACTCATAACATGTCATGGATACAAGGAAATACAATCATCTCTATGATTACCTCTAGGGCATATTCCCAACACTTACCTCTGAATATTGATGTGCTCTGAACTTTCTGAATTTTTGCCTCAAATGTGATTCGGCCGAACCAAAAAGGTGGCCGTTTTGGTCCAAATTTTTTCTTGTACGTGTCATGGCTGTGTTCAGCATGATTCAGTGATCCTTTTGATGTTTTGACAAGTTGGAGTGTCGACCAAACTCCCCCATACTTGTTTTGGAGCATGCTAAATTCAGTGACAGAGCAGACATCAAATGCAGGGGTTCTGCTGGGCAAAATACCAGTAGAACCAAACATTTTTTATTCAATTCAAATTTTTGTAGGCACACATTACATTGATGGAAGAGAAATGAACAAACTAAATTGGAAAATAAACTAAGTGCCTATCTTATTTGTGGACTAGTGATCTATGGAGATGGAGCAAAAAGATCCTCTCTCTCAATGGCTTGGGCAAGACGTTGGATCTTCGCATTGGTGCTAATGTGAAAGGCCCTAAAGCTATCCTCAAGATCAAGACGTGCCATCCTTTCTTCGGCTGCACGCTCTGCTAACTTAGTGTTATTTTCCCTAAGCCTAGCCACTACGCGCAGCAACTTTTCCATATCGCTCTCTTCATCTTCGTCCTCAAACTGGCCTGGGGGGGCAGAGATGGATGGTGTCTTGCTAGTCCGTCGGATGGTCTTGTGAGACTCCTCTATCTTGAGGGATCTGCACACCCCTTCCTCTCCTCGGCGGTGAGAGGAGGGACGAGGACCTTGCCTCTCCCCGGTCCACCTTGGGCCTTTTGAACCCGCACCCCCAGCGATGTTGATGGAGAGTACCAGTGGGTGTAACCCGTGCTCGTCTCTCTGTCGGTGGAGGGGATGAGCGCCTTCTTCACACCCAATTGGCCGGTGGTTGGCCTTTTGGGCGTTACTGGTCGCGCAGCAGGCTTGTCGAGGTTGCGGCGAGGAGACATCGACCGAGCGATGCTCTGCATCCTCTCCGAGCTCCACTGCCTGGTCGGCCAACCCCCTATAGGGGAGTTCAACTGTGCTGGTGGTGGTGCCATGGCAAGGGGAGTGACGTCGAGCACCTCAACGGCCATGGCGTTGACGTTGATGTCTTCATTGGTCTTGGAGGGGCTTCCGAAGAATGGAACGAGCGGTGCCTTGCCATTGTTGCATGGTGGAGCCATGGTGGTGGTCAAGGAGGTGTGAAGGATTGCAAAAGGTGCTGGTGGTGTTGCTGGTTGTGAAAGAAAGCAAGGTGGAAGGAGGAAGGAGAAGGAGAGGTGGTTAAGAAGAAGAGAAACACGTTTAGGGCCTTTGTTTTCGCTCGGATCGCGATGAAAACAGAAGGAGAACGTTGGCCCGACGCTCTTGCACGACTGGGCGTTTGAACGAGTTTGAACTACGTTCGGGCGAATGCCTTTTGAAAGTTTTTGAACGAAGGCGCCCGGTTTCGAACTTGATCGAGTCAGGTGAATCAGCTCGTGAAGTTTCGGGCTGTTTGGCCCAAACTTACATTCGGCCGAACCACTAAAATGGCCAAATGGGTCGATCTTTCACGAGTGGGGAGTCAAGGCTAAGTCTATACTATTTCTAAGGTCCTTTCGAAATTTGAACAAAAAAGTTAAAACATGTAGATTTTAGTTCTAAATTGGATTAAGAATAAAATCTATCATATCAATTTCTTGTTCAGGAATTTCATGCTCATAGAAAATTTTAAGACGTTGGCCATTTACCTTGAAGATTTTTCCGTCGTCATCCTGGAGTGTGATTGCTCCATGAGTTGTGGCGTTGATGACGAGGTATGGCCCTTCCCATTTTCTTTTCAGTTTCCCGTGACCGAAGAGCTTGAATCTTGAGTTGAATAGCAAGACTTTGTCTCCTGGGTTGAATTCCTTGACCTTGATTCTTTTGTCATGCCATTTCTTGGTTCTCTCCTTGTATATCCTGGCATTATGGTATGCTTTCTCTCTCCATTCTTCTAACTCGGAGATCTGCATTTTCCTGAATTTTCCAGCTCCTGGCAGGTCCATGTTCCATTTCTTGATTGCCCAATGTGCTTTGAACTCTAGTTCCACAGGCAGATGGCATGTCTTCCCGTATACAAGTTGGTATGGTGTCATACCAATTGGGGTCTTGTATGTGGTCCTATATGCCCATAATGCCTCTGGTAGCTTGTGATTCCAAGCCGTACCCATCTCTTCAACAATCTTTTGCAAAATGTTCTTGATTTGTTTGTTGGATGTTTCTGCTTGACCACTTGTTTGAGGATGGTATGGAGTTGCAACATTGTGTCGGATTCCTTGATTGGTGAGGAACTGGCGGAAGCCCTTATCAATGAAGTGAGATCCCCCGTCACTTATGACTAACTTTGGGGTTCCAAATCTGGGGAATATCACTTCATGGAACATTCTCTTTGAATTTGCTGCATCAGCTTTGCGGTAGGGTAATGCTTCTACCCATTTGGACATGAAGTCTACCGCTACTAAGATATACTCATACCCTTTCGATGGAGGAAAGGGCCCCATGTAGTTGATGCCCCATACATCAAATAGCTCAACTTGTAGGTTGTTGGTGAGTGGCATGGCATCTCGGGCATTGATGTTCCCGTGCTTCTGGCACCTTGCACATTTTCTGACATAGTCATGGGTATCCTTGTACATGGTTGGCCAGAAGAACCCACTCTGCCAAATCTTAGCATGAGTTCTGGATGCTCCATAGTGACCTCCGTACTCTGCTCCATGGCATCTTTCCATAATCTTGATTGCCTCCTCCATAGGTACGCATCTTCTTAGCAATCCATCATTGCATACTCTATAGAGGTATGGTTCATCCCAGAGATGCACTCAACTCTCTTGAACTAGTTTCTTCATATCTACCCCTGGTGGTACATGGCCTGCAACCATAAAGTTGACTATATTTGCATACTAGGGGTTGGAGTCCGTCACCTTGAGGAGTGTGTCATCTCTGAGGAAATCATCAATGGGCAAATTTTGTGATTCTTTGAATTGCATTCTAGACAAATGATCGGCAACAGAATTTTGTACCCCCTTTTTATCTTTTATTTCAAGATCAAATTCTTGGAGTAGCAAGATCCATCTTATTAAATGTGGTTTAGCATCTTTCTTAGTGAGCAAGTACTTAAGAGCAGCATGATCTGTATAAACAATGACTTTTGCTCCTACTAAGTAAGATCTAAACTTGTCTATAGCAAACACAACGGCCAACAGCTCTTTTTCAGTTGTTGCATAGTTTAGCTGTGGCCTTGTCAAAGTTTTGCTTGCATATGAAATAGCATGATGCTTCTTATCTTTAGTTTGGCCTAATACCGCACCGACAGCATAATCACTAGTATCACACATTATTTCGAAGGGAAGCTTCCAATCAGGGGGTTGAATGATTGCAGCTGAGATGAGTGCTTTCTTGAGGATGTAGAAAGCATCGAAGAACTCATCATTGAAGTCAAAGGGTGCATCTTTGGCTAGCAGGCTTGTTAAAGGACGGGCAATTTGAGAAAAATCTTGTATGAACCATCTGTAAAAGCCCGCATGGCCAAGGAAGCTATGAATTTCCTTGACATTTGTGGGAGGTGGAAGTTGTTCTATGACTTCGATCTTAGCTCTATCCATTTCTATCCCACGTTCGGACACTCTATGTCCTAGCACTATGCCTTCGCGAACCATAAAGTGGCATTTCTCCCAGTTCAGGACTAAGTGCTTTTCTTCACATCTCTGTAAGACTTTGTCCAGATTCTCAAGGCAATCATCAAAAGTCTTTCCATAGACGGAGAAGTCGTCCATGAAAACTTCCATGATTTCTTCGATCATATCGGAGAAAATGGACATCATGCACCTTTGGAAAGAAGCGGGAGCATTGCATAGGCTGAAAGACATTTGCCTATATGCATATGTTCCATAAGGGCATGTGAAAGTAGTCTTACTTTGATCATCGGGGTGGATCGGTATTTGATGATATCCCGAATAACCATCAAGAAAAAAAAGAAAGAATACTTTGCAAGCCGTTCCAACATCTCATCGATGTAGGGTAACGGGAAGTGATCTTTCTTTGTAGCCTTATTAAGTAATCTATACACATTCTCCAACTCGTGATGGTTCGTTGAGGAATCAACTCGTTCTTGTCATTTCGAACGACCGTCATACCTCCCTTCATAGGCACAACTTGCACAGGGCTAACCCATTCAGTGTGAGGAACGGGATAGATGATCCCCGCATGCAAGAGTTTCAAGACTTCCTTCTTTACTACTTCTCTCATCGCATTGTTCAATCTACACTGGGGTTCTCTAGAGGGTAGAGCCTCAGGTTCTATGGGGATGAGATGTGTGAAAAGAGCAGGACTAATGCCCTTGAGATCTTGAAGAGAGTAGCCTAAGACTGACTGATGCTTTTCTAAGATGGTGAGGAGTTTGAAAGACTCTTCAAGAGAGAGTTTGTCACTGATGATCACTGGGGCCTCACGATCATCATTTAGAAAGGCATACTTTAAACCAGCTAGAAGGGGTTTAAGGTCTATAGAGGGCTTAGATGGGGGCTCGGATTTCTCCAGATCTATGGGTTCTTCTAGATTGTCTTCTTCCTGGATGAAATCTTCGGCCTCTTCTTCTAGATCAGGATGAGATGATTCTAGAAGAGATGCAACCATCACTTCCTCTATGGGGTCAGATTCTGGGAGTGATTCCGTCATGATGTTCATGGAATTGGTGAGCGGAATTGAGAGTTTTATGCTACTCTCAAGATGACCCTTAAGACTTCCATCAAGAGATCCATCAATGAATCTCATGAGTGGATGTCCAATTAACAAGTCGAATTCCTCTATATCAAATATAAAGAAATTTAAGAGGATATTGACTTTGTTAATTAGCGTAGGAATGGTTTGTACGATCCCCTGACTCTCAATTAATTGTCCTGAAGAGAGCTTCAAGAACTTGTTGGTTGGAGTCAGTTTTACATTGTCAAGGAGGGCATCAGCTAATGACTTAGACATCATGCTTACTCCTACGGACGGATCGTAAAGAGAGTCTAACTTGGTTCTATTGATCTGACAAGGAATGGTTGTGGAGGAAGAAAGAATTCGAATTGGCTCGAATGAAGATTCGGCCTCTTCTAACCATTCATTTCTCATGATGGAGGCTAACTCTTGAACCGTCTCCTGGATATAGGCTTCTTCTATGAGACTAGGAATGTGGCGGTTCGGAGCTTTCTGAGAAGTAGACTTCTTTTGCACAGATTGATTCAAGGCATTTCCGAAATCGGAAAGTAGATCAGCCTCGATATCAAGGGGGTATTCCAAGGGGTGAATTTCTTCTTCCCTTGGTGGTTCAGGTTCGATAGCAGAATCTTGAGATATAGAGGGAAGAATTTTGGCTATCGATGTTGTTTCTATTCTAGGGGCTGGTTTTTGTTCTTTCGTGGGTCCTTCATAATAAACGTTAGTATAGGGGGTGTTATCAAGAATCTTCATAAGAAGACTCTTCCCTGCACTAACGGGAAAACACAAGAAGGCTCCCCAGAAGATAAGTCAAGGAGTTGTGCAGAATCTCTGCTAAGACCACCATAAAAATGTTGTAACATTGTAGGCTCGGTTATAGCGAGATCAGGGCCTAAAGATACTAGATCTGTCATACGGGCCCATGCATCACCCAGAGATTCTTTCTCTCTTTGCGAGAAATTTATGATCTCTTTTCGAAGACGAATGATCTCTTTTCGAAGACAGAATTTAGGCATCAATTTTTCCCAATCTCCTTTCGCGTCATCTACGTGGCGAGTGTACCATCGTTTGGCTATTCCCGTTAAAGAGAACGGAAATAGCTTCCACTTAAGAGTACCTGGCCTCATCCCTTGGATGTGGACACATGAACAAAGTTGTTCAAAGTCACGTATATGAGTATAGGGATTTTTGTCTTCGTCCCCAGAAAACGGTTTTTCCTGAACCATCGCTATGAAACTCGGGCGAAGCTCATAACGAACGGCCAATACGGCCTGAGATGATTTATGTGGCTCCAAGCTAGCGCCCGTTGGAGCACCATATTCGATAAGTGGGGTTTGATCCATATGTGTATGGGGTGGTAAGATGAATTTAAACAAAAGATAAAATAGGACCAAAGGGTACTAGTTAAAAGCTACCGTTCCCTGGCAACGATGCCAGAAATGCTTGTTGGTATTTCTTATGACTATTGGATAAATCCGCAAGCGCATAGATTATACCGATGTAGCACTTTACCGGGAGTATTCCAGGTATCGTATTTTCCTTAGGGAATGATAGTGATCTAACTAGGATAAAAGATATGTCCTATGATGGATCAAGGGAGATTATGGTAACTGGGTTGAGAGGTTCAAGATAGCACAGATGTCTAACAAGGGATAGCTTGTTATACTGGCCTTATCGGCCCTTCTCTTACAAGAGGCGACGGGATAGATCAGAAAGAGGGCAAAACTCTAACCGGACCGTGCCATCAAGTTGTATTGAAGCCTTACCTTTTAAGAACTTATCTGACACACGTGGAGTAATACAAAGACTAGATAGAGCTGTCACCTTCTACTAGCATCCACAAACAATTCGTGCGATAAGCGGTTTACAAAGGCAAGATTAATCTTAGACACCACGTCTACACTAATCTTACTACTTTAACCTTGGCCTAAGATTAAAGCACTTTACTCAGAGCAAAGCGATGATCAAGCGTGAAAAGTTGTATAACAGCTAAACCAGATTTAGAACACTGAATACTATAAAGAACTCAGAAATAGTCACTTATAAGTGCTAACTTACAAGAGACTCGCATCTGCTGAGGAAGAACTCCGGAGAAGATTCCCGACAGACCCGGGGATTTCTCCAGAAGGCTCCTCACTCTCCTCCAACTAGCATAACACTACTGAAGAGCTTCGCTAAGAGACTAGAGAGTAGTTTCTCCAATGAGGCATGAAATGAATAGGGAGCTCTAGGGGTCTATTTATAGCTAGAGGTGGAGTAGGGGCTACTCTGGTGCCACGTCAGCAATCCACGTCACCTTCATCAAGCACCGTTGGATCCAACTCACCTCAGAACCGCCTAAGCATCAAGGGTGTTGATTTCCATCATGTGGGGAGTGAGTGAGGCGGTTGAGGGAGTGAAACCGCCTTAGGGGGAATTCGGCCGAACCCCCTACTAGCATGTGGGCCCTCCCTGGTCTTCTAGAAGGTGAACCAATACTCAGGGGGCTAAGTGGGGCCTGTTTGAAACCACCTTTGGTTCGGCCGAATGCCTATAGTGGCTCTGGCCCACCTCTGCCTCCTGGGTACTGGTCCCACCTGTCATATGTCTTGGATGTTGGTTCTGAGTTGAGTTGTCACGTTAATCTTCTTGATGTGGGCCCACTGCCTCCCAAAAGGCCCCATTTGTCATTACCTGCATCAAATAGTCAAGGGACATGTAGAACCAATTATTTGGAATAATATATTCAGGTTATGCTTGTTTTCCTTTGGAAATGAGGATGTTGACAGTATTTTGATGGTGACAAAATAGCTCTTAATTACCGTCAACACCTACCAAGTCACTTGACGGCAGTACGCCATACGAGGCTTGGCATGGGCGCAAGCCGGTGGTTTCCCACTTGCGGGTCTTCAGCTGCCTCACGTTCACCAAAGATCTTGGCCACATCGGCAAGCTTGATGGCAAGAGTTCTCTGGGAGTGTTCATCGGCTACGCGGAGGACTGTTGGGAATATGCCCTAGAGCTAATCATGTAGATGATTATATTCCGATTGTATCCATGATTAATAAAGTGTTCTTTGAATATCCATTATAGACAACTAGTATTGATTGACAATTATGTGAATTGTTTGTGGAACTCAATTACCTGAATGGTTATTCTAATAGTAGTCCTTGGTCGGCATTCTTGTAAGAGCACACTTGAATATTAGACCAGCACATGTATTAGTTGATGGCTATGTTTCACAAGTCATAGACATAGAGATGTCAAACTAATAATGTGGGCACATGTGAGACATGTAGGCTGGACTGACCCAACAAGAGAAAGTCTCTATTCATGTCATGTACGTTATGTCCTTAGACCTGAGATTGTGGTATGTACTCAAGATGTGAAACGATCTACTTAGAGACTATCAAACGCTACTCCGTTATTGGGTAGTTATAAAGGTGGTCCTTGGGTGGTTGACACGTCTTGCTAGAGGCCGCTATCAACTATTGGTCGAGTAAGAGTACTTGGGCCATGTCTATGTATGCGTGAGCCCATAGGGTCGCACGCTTAAGGGGTTGGAAGCCTAATTCAGGTTGAACCCGAATTAGACTAGGTTTAGGGTTTCTAATGGGCCTCCACCGTGGGAGCTCGTTAGGACGCCTATATAAGCAAGGGGTGGGCGCGGGGCGAATTGATCCACGCTTTTTGGCAGCCGCCGTCGCCTCCCCACGCTCGCGCCTTTTGCTCCTCGCGGACCTAGCAGTCCGGAGGCGCAACGCTTCCTCCCTGCACGTGTGGGATTCCTCGGAGGTGCTGCATCTGGAGCACAAGGACGAACCGCGCGAAGGGGACGTTGAGACGGACGACCACGCAACTGCACTGCCTGCTGCGACGCGCACGACTACATCAAGTCGTCTTCCACTGCACCTACGCGTCTAGTGGTAATCTCGTAACCTGTAACTAGCAGTAGATCCTGGTTTATGAGGTCGAAAATTTTTGTTTTCGGCTAGTGTAGCAACCTCGTATTCCTACAGTGGTATCGGAGCCGTTACTGCCTCGTTATAGGTTCAGATCTTGGCATATGGTGATATGCGGGTTTTATGATGAATCTCAGACTTTGGTTCATGTCTTGCTGCGATGGTATTGTATCAGCCTACTCGTACCGGTCGGAATTCCGCCATCCGAGTTAACAGATGCAAGTAAATCCAGTCAGGGCGAGTTGGAGATCAATTAGATTGATCGAATTGAAACCTAGGTCAGAAGCCGGGCGCATGTGATGCGCGTCGGGAATAGATGCGATCTATGTAGATGCGATCTATGTAATCCCAGTAAATTTTTGGGCTGATGAGATTAGTCCGATGAGATTTTCATAGTGATTCCATAGACCGCTGTTGCTACCTGCTATAGCGCCTAGAATCGTTCTACGCCTAACTTGTTTTTGCAGGAGTTGATGTGGTTGGTATGGCCTATGAGATTGTATGTAATTTTCATGCCCTGCGTGACATGTAAGCAACACGGCTGGAGCCATATGTGTTGCCTTTTGATGTATTGGCCTGCGTGCCATCTTGTGATCTTGCGACTATGTAATTAGTATAGCTTGCGGTAAGATAGTTCTTGGAGGACTTATCACAAGAAGGATGTCACACGTGGATCATGGAGATGGAGATCACCATGATGGGCAAGATCATGGAGATGGAGATCACCATTATTTAAAGGGCCATACCAAGTCACTATGTGTGAATGTGATTCTCATTTTATTCTACTTTTGTTGTTCGCTATTATGTTTTGTCTACATGAATATGATAGTAAAGTAGAATGATCCCTCAGCAATGTTTAAGTTGTATGCTTCCCCAAACCTTGCACTGTCACGTGTCTTGTATGATTGGTGGTGGGTCTATGAAATTAGGGTGCCACTGATCTTCCTTGACTAGACAGGTTCGTGTCGGACACTTACTAGCAGAAGGTTTGGTTACTTGAACAAGGTTATCCTAACGGTTAGGGACCTTGAAGCATGGGGAGGTTGAGCGTAGCATAGAGATGCTGCCCAACAACAAGAGTCATATGTGATATGATTAGCAAAGTGTTGCTTACCGATCTACCATGTCTTCTAGCGGTGATGCTAAAGCTCACTAGTTGACTTGTTAGTTGTGGGTCTTGAATCACTAAGTATCAATTGAGGGATATTGATTTTAGTGGGAGTATGTTTTATTTTGATATAACTTACTCCTTCATGGATACATTGTCTTAGTATTTTGCATTACTTTTGTTGTAGATGGCTCCCAGTAATCAACCATTTACTTTGCGATCAATACTTGAGAAAGATAAGTTGAATGGAACAAATTATGCGGATTGGATCCGCAGCCTGAGAATTGTTCTCAGGGCTGAGAAAAAGGAAGATATTCTAGACACCCCATTACCAGATGAACCTGATGATAATGCACCTACTGCAGAGAAAACCGCTTACAAGAAAGCATGTGATGCTGATCTTGAAGTGAGTTGCCTCATGCTTGCTTGTATGGAACCTGATCTACAGATGCAGTTCGACAACAATCATTCAGCGAACGATATGATCGTGGCGCTTGAAGATATGTTCCAAACTCAAGCGCGGACTGAAAGGTTCAATGTCTCTAAGGCGCTTGCAGAAACCAAGCTGGCTGAGGGCGCTCCTGTAGGGCCACATGTAATCAAGATGGTTGGTTACACTCAGAGGTTGGAGAAGCTAGGCTTCGCAATTGGCCAAGAGTTGGCAACTGATTTCATTCTTGCGTCTCTTCCGCCCAGTTATGGAAACTTCATCTCGAACTACCATATGCATGGGGCGGAGAAGGGCTTGAATGAATTGTGTGGCATGCTTAAAACAGCAGAAGCTGATATCAAGAAGGCAGCAGGCACTAGCCATGTGATGGCGGTCCAAAACAAGCCTAACTTTAAAAGGAAGGCTGGGTGGAAGAAGAAGGCGAAGGCTAAAGATGAGATCTCTAAGCCAAACCCTCCTCCTGCCAATGGACCAGCTGCTGAAGCAATATGCTTTCATTGTAAGGGGAAAGGTCACTGGAAGAGAAACTGCAAGCTGTACTTGGAATCCTTAAAGAAGGATGGCGGTAGTAAAGGTACTCCCGCTGCTTGTACACTTGTCGTTTATGTTACAGATATTTTTCTCGCTGATTCTTACATTAACTCCTGGGTATTTGATACCGGATCGGTTGCTCATATTTGCAATACGATGCAGGGAATGGTAAGAAGTAGAAGCACGAGAAGAGGCGAAGTTGATTTCCGCGTGGGCAACAATGCAAGAGTTGTTGCGTTGAGCGTTGGGACGATGCAACTTCACCTCCCGTCAGGATTTATCATGGAATTGAATAATTGTTATTTCGTTCCTAGTTTAAGTAGAAACATTGTGTCACCTTCATGTTTGATGAAGGATGGTTATTCATTTGCGAGTAAAGACAATGGTTGTGTGATCTCAAAGAATGACATGTTTGTGGCTTTTGCATCCATTGTGAATGGATTGTTTATTTTAAATCTTGATGATAAACCTATCTGTAATGTTAATGCTAAAAGGCCTCGGCTTAATGAGTTAAGTTCTACATATTTGTGGCATTGTCGTTTGGGTCATATAAGTGAGAATCGCATGAAGAGGCTCCATGATGATGGTCTTCTAGCTTCGTTTGATTTTGAATCATACGAGACATGTGAGGCTTGCCTACTAGGCAAGATGACCAAGGCGCCATTCAAAGGATTTCCTCAGAGGGCGTCTGACTTGTTGGAACTCGTACATACTGATGTATGTGGACCAATGAGCACGACAGCTAGAGGTGGATTTCAATACTTCATAACTTTTACTGATGACTTTAGTAGATATGGATATGTCTACCTAATGAAGCATAAGTCTGAAACATTTGAAAAGTTCAAAGAATTTCAGAATGAAGTAGAGAATCAACGTGGCAAGAAAATTAAAGCCTTGCGATCTGATCGAGGAGGCGAATATTTGAGCCATGAGTTTAGCAATCATCTAAAGAGTTGCGGAATTGTTCCACAGCTTATGCCACCTGGAACGCCTCAGAGAAACGGCGTGTCTGAGCGACGTAATCGGACTTTGTTGGACATGGTTCGGTCTATGATGAGCCAGTCAGACCTACCACTCTCATTTTGGGGATACGCTCTAGAAACAGCCGCTTTCACATTGAATAGGGTACCGTCTAAGTCCGTGGTCAAGACACCATATGAGATATGGACTGGTAAGAGTCCCAGTTTGTCTTTTCTAAAGATTTGGGGTTGTGAAGTTTATGTCAAACGACTTATGTCAGATAAACTTACACCCAAGTCGGACAAATGCTTTTTCGTGGGATATCCAAAGGAAACTTTAGGGTATTACTTCTACAACCGATCAGAGGGCAAAGTGTTTGTTGCTCGGAATGGTGTTTTCTTAGAGAAAGAGTTTCTCAACAAAGAGAAAAGTGTAGAGAAGGTGTATCTTGAAGAAGTTCAAGATGAGCCAATAGGAGATAACTCTACGAGTGATGCTAATGTAGCAGAACAAGTTGAGATACCTGTGGCAAGAGAAACACCACCACAACCACGAAGGTCAGCAAGAATCCGTGAGGCACGTGGGGAAGTGTTGTTGTTAGACGATGACGAACCTGCAACGTACGCGGAAGCAATGATGGACCTAGATTCCGAGAAATGGCAAAGTGCCATGAGATCCGAGATAGATTCCATGGGAGACAATCAAGTTTGGAACTTGGTTGACCCGCCTGATGGGGTTAAACCTATTGAGTGCAAATGGGTCTATAAAAAGAAAAAGGATATGGATGGAAACATTCACGTCTATAAAGCTCGACTTGTTGCAAAGGGTTTTCGGCAAGTTCAAGGAGTTGACTACGACGAGACATTCTCGCCGGTAGCGATGCTTAAATCTATCCGGATCATTCTAGCAATTGCTGCTTATTTCGATTATGAGATTTGGCAGATGGATGTTAAAACAGCCTTTCTAAATGGAAATTTGGAAGAGGACGTGTATATGATACAGCCCGAAGGTTTTGTTGATCCTAAAAATGCTGGAAAAATATGCAAGCTACAGAAATCCATTTATGGATTAAAGCAAGCATCTCGGAGTTGGAATATTCGTTTTGATGAAGTGATCAAAGGGTTTGGCTTTCGTCAGAATGAAGAAGAACCTTGTGTTTACAAGAAGGAAAGTGGGAGCGCTGTTGTATTTCTAATCTTGTATGTGGATGACATACTATTGATTGGGAATGACATTCCTATGTTGCAATCTGTAAAGACTTCACTGAATAATAGTTTTTCTATGAAGGATTTAGGAGAAGCAACATACATTTTGGGCATCAAAATCTATAGAGATAGATCAAAGAGGCTTATAGGATTAAGTCAAGAGACATACATTGACAAGGTGTTGAAACGGTTCAACATGGAACAATCCAAGAAAGGGTTCTTGCCTATGTCACATGGTATACGTTTCAGCGAGAAGCAGTGTCCTTCGACAGCTGATGAGCGGAAACGAATGAGTAAAGTTCCATATGCTTCGGCAGTTGGTTCCATCATGTATACCATGATATGTACTCGCCCAGATGTCTCATATGCTCTAAGTGTTGCGAGCAGGTACCAAGCCAATCCAGGTGAGAGTCACTGGACGCTTGTTAAAAACATTCTTAAGTACTTGAGAAGGACTAAAGATGTGTTCCTAATCTATGGAGGTAATGAGCAGCTCGTTGTAAATGGTTACACCGATGCTAGCTTCCAGACTGACATAGATGATTCACAGTCTCAATCAGGTTTTGTGTTCACAATTAATGGTGGTGCTGTAAGTTGGAAAAGTTCCAAGCAGGAGACGGTGACTGATTCTACAACAGAAGCCGAGTACATTGCAGCTTCTGCCGCTGCAAAGGAAGGTGTTTGGATGAGGAGGTTCCTCATTGAACTTGGTGTGTTTCCAAATGCATCCGGCCAATTGAATATACATTGTGACAACAATGGGGCGATAGCGCAGGCTAGGGAGCCAAGGAATCACCAAAAGAACAAACATGTACTGCGGAAGTTTCATCTTATCCGAGAGTTCGTCGGTCGAGATGAGATCAAAATGTGCAAGATACATACGGATTTGAATGTTGCAGATCCTTTGACAAAGGCTCTTCCACAGCCTAAGCATGA
>CM039133.1:36272986-36376073 GCA_022036555.1 Microstegium vimineum
GCATGAGGCACACTTGAGGTCTATGGGGATTAGACATCTAAGAGATTAACTCTAGTGCAAGTGGGAGACTGTTGGGAATATGCCCTAGAGCTAATCATGTAGATGATTATATTCCGATTGTATCCATGATTAATAAAGTGTTCTTTGAATATCCATTATAGACAACTAGTATTGATTGACAATTATGTGAATTGTTTGTGGAACTCAATTACCTGAATGGTTATTCTAATAGTAGTCCCTGGTCGGCATTCTTGTAAGAGCACACTTGAATATTAGACCAGCACATGTATTAGTTGATGGCTATGTTTCACAAGTCATAGACATAGAGATGTCAAACTAATAATGTGGGCACATGTGAGACATGTAGGCTGGACTGACCCAACAAGAGAAAGTCTCTATTCATGTCATGTACGTTATGTCCTTAGACCTGAGATTGTGGTATGTACTCAAGATGTGAAACGATCTACTTAGAGACTATCAAACGCTACTCCGTTATTGGGTAGTTATAAAGGTGGTCCTTGGGTGGTTGGGAAACATGCTATGAGACATAGACAATCAAGATGGAATTTGCCCCTCTCTTCGTGAGAGAGATATCACTGGATCACTCATGTGATTGGATCAACAAATGCATGGCCATGCTTGGGTTAAGTGTTAACCCACGAGTTGAACCATATATCGAGTGGAGAAGGGAATAAACTTGTACATGGTCATAGTGGTTCGTCTAATATGATCATAGCGTATACATAGGAGTTGACACGTCTTGCTAGAGGCCGCTATCAACTATTGGTCGAGTAAGAGTACTTGGGCCATGTCTATGTATGCGTGAGCCCATAGGGTCGCACGCTTAAGGGGTTGGAAGCCTAATTCGGGTTGGACCCGAATTAGACTAGGTTTAGGGTTTCTAATGGGCCTCCACCGTGGGAGCTCGTTAGGACGCCTATATAAGCAAGGGGTGGGCGCGGGGTGAATTGATCCACGCTTTTTGGCAGCCGCCGTCGCCTCCCCACGCTCGCGCCTTTTGCTCCTCGCGGACCTAGCAGTCCGAAGGCGCAACGCTTCCTCCCTGCACGTGTGGGATTCCTCGGAGGTGCTGCATCTGGAGCACAAGGACGAACCGCGCGAAGGGGACGTTGAGACGGACGACCACGCAACTGCACTGCCTGCTGCGACGCACACGACTACATCAAGTCGTCTTCCGTTGCACCTACGCGTCTAGTGGTAATCTCGTAACCTGTAACTAGCAGTAGATCCTGGTTTATGAGGTCGAAAAGTTTTGTTTTCGGCTAGTGTAGCAACCTCGTATTCCTACAGGCTTGAAGGCCTACCGCATCCTTGACCTAAAGCAGCGCATAGCGTGCAACATTGTGTTCAACAAAGAGTGCAGATGGGTGTGGAACAAGGCGGCAGACAACGACTCGACTTCAACGTACGATGATTTCACCATCGAGCACGTCAACTTTGAAGGAGCTAGGGTAGCAGGCAACTCTTATTCGTCGAGCATGCCTACTTTAGTCCCCGAGCCTCCATCGACCCCAGCGTCTGCTACACCAGCGACACCATGCTCTCTGGCCGTGACTTTAGCTGTTATGAGTTCTTGGTTGACCCACCACAGCCAGTGACACTAGGTACTCCAGCATCGATAGCCACTCCTCCGGGCACGTCTACTCCAGCACCAGCTCATGCCGAGCATGGCTCGGTGGAGTTCACTTCCCCCCTCCCTCATGACGAGGAGTGCATTGACGCATATCATGATGGCGAGCCATTATGGTACCGTACGATGGAAGACCTTCTCGGCAACCAGTCGGTGCCGGGACTGGTGCCACATGACTTGGAGGCACAGTTGCACCTTGAGTGTGACGATGGTGAGCCTCATTCTTTTGTAGAGGCCGAGAGACACGTGGCATGGCGCGCTGCAATGCAGTTGGAGATGGATGTGGTTGAGCAGAACCACATCTGGGAGCTTGTTGACCTCCCTCGTGGTCAACGTGCGATCACCCTTAAGTGGGTGTTTAAGATGAAGAGAGATGAAGCCGGTGCCATCGTCAAGCACAAGGCTCACTTGGTGGCACCAGGATTCGTGTAGTAGGATGGTTAAACTTCAACGATGCCTTCGCTCCCATGGCACGGATGGAGTTCGTACTACTCCTCCTTGCGCTAGCTGCCAAGCAGGGCAGGTGTGTTCATCACATCGATGTCAAGTCGGTGTTTCTTAACGGCGACTTGAAGGAGGAGGTCCACATGCATGAGTTGCTAGGATTTGCAATCCTTGGCAAGGAGGGCAAGGTACAGTATGATGGAAGAGGACACCATGCAGTACTGACATCTTGTGGGGAGCCTTCACTACCTCGCCCACACACGACCAGACTTGGAATTCTCCATCGGCTACGTTAGTTGGTTCATGCAACGACCGATGATGGAGCACCAATAGGCTGTGAAGAGGATCATCCACTACGTCGCGAGGACTCGATCATGTCTCTACTACCCTAGGTGTCCTGGTGTGGCAGACTTTGTTGGGTACATTGACAGTGACCACGCGAGCGACATCAACACTAGCAAGAGCACCAACGAGATTCTCTTCTTCCTCGGCAAGTGCCTCGTTAGCTGGCAGTCAATCAAGCAGCAGGTGGTGGCCCTATCAAGCTATGAGGCCAAGTATATAACAGCTTCCACTGCTTTGACTCAGGCGATTTGGCTCGCTCGACTACTTGGTGATCTCCTCGGTAGATACACTGAAGCGGTGGAGCTCAGGGTGGATAGCAAGTCTGCCATAGCCCTGGCAAGGAAGCCTGATTTCTACGAATGGAACAAGCACATCCGTGTGAAGTACCATTTCATCCGAGGTTGTTTGGATGAAGGAAGCGTTAAGTCAAGCTACATCAACACCAAGGATCAGCTTGTGGACCTACTCACCAAGCCTCTTGGAAGGTTCAAGTTCCTTGAGCTTTGCTCCAAGATCAAGATGGTTCAATCTTTTCCCAAGACGATGCACAAGACTTAGGGGGATGATGCATAAGTCTCCGTAGTCTTTGTGGGACTGCACGTTTGCTTTCTAGGACAACAACTACACGGTGGTTTTGCTGCCCCATCTAGGACAACATCTTGGACTAGCTTTTAGGACAACATTTAGGACTAGTTCAGCTTTAGGACTGCATGGTTATTTGTTGTCCCATCTAGGACAACATCTTGGACTAGCTAGGACAATATCTTAGAGGACAACATCTTAGAGGACATCTAGGACAGTATCTTAGACTAGCATCTTGGCATATGCTTGGCTGATTTCCAGCCTATAAATATGTATCCCCAACCCATCATGTTGGGATAACATTGAGTTAGAGAAGAAATAAAACCAAAAAATTGCCCCAACTCTATCATCCTCTCCTTTTGATGAGAGTAACAGTTCTACTCATCTCAAGAGTTAGAATGTAGTGACTAACACACTATTACAAAACAGTGTAGCACAATAAGTTTTCAGTTCTTTGATAACAAACACATGATACTTGTGAATCAACATCTAAAGGAAAATTTTATGTTGGTGATCAATCATACTCTAAAAAGCTTCCATTAAACAAACAATAGCATATTTGACAAGCTCCCATCAAACAAACAATCATATACTCCATAATCACATATTCCTTCCAGGTCTCGATTTAGGATGGTAATGAAATGATGGTATATTGACATGTTACTTCCATTAAACAAGCATATTGAGATGGTAATAAAATGATGATGCAGAATGCTGATAATGGTGTGTACTTGATCTAAACTTAGGATTTAGTTTCTCAAGAAATTCTCTGTCAGAATAATCAACCTGCAATATAGATTAAGCAGTTGAGAACATTCCAATTACTCAACACCAACTACTATATCAGTAAGTTTGGCAAAATAATAAGGAAATTTAGCTCAACCCTTGTGCATAAGACTGAACCAATTAGTGTAAAGTACACCCTCACAATGTCTAAGCAAAGGTCACAAAAGGTTCAACATCCATGCTTTCCATAATTCTATAGGACAATTTCTAACCAATGGAAGGAAAACAACATCGATAAGTTTGCTTAAATGCCTAAACTCTATAGTCTCTAGATCCATAAAAGAAACACAAAATGAGGATTTATCCAAAAGTTCATCAAATGCTCCTCCAAAGGAAATGCATAGACCAATGACCGTATATCTACAGCAACACATACCAATCGTGTGCCTAGACTGTTAGAAATGAGGTGTTCCTTCCACTAAACAAGCATATTGAGATAGTAATGAAATGATGATATTCAATGTTGTTAATGGCGTACTTGGATCTAAACTCAGGATTCAGTTTCTCAAGAAATTCCTAGTCAGAATAATCAACCTGCAATGTAGATTAATGTATCCATACACCCATTTTATGAACAAATACAAATGCATTAATTATCAAACAAAGGGAAGCATTTATAAAGAACATGGAACACCATCAGATGGTACCCTGATCTATGTAACTCAACAAATATTATGAAATTAAAACGGAATCCCACCATCAGATGTTACCCTGATATATGTAACTCAGCAAATATTATGAAATTAAAACTGAATCGTACCAAAAAGAAATATCTACAGCAGTACACCAAGGACTTACATCATGCAGTTAAGTCCATTTTGATGATATTTCTAGTAGATGCATTACATTTGATTCAACAATCTAAGATTCTCAAATACTGATGCTTCAGATGTTTCCTAGACCTGAAAATGTGAAAGGATGGATTCTATAGGACATAAAAATTATCCAACGAGACATATTTTATCTAAGTTGACTTTGCAAGGGATCGTCGAAAAAAAGACTATGCAAGGGATCTCACACCTTACTGAGGGCTTGTTTGGGTACGCCCAATTGCCATGTGGATTGGAGGGGAATAATGGATGAAATTGAAGGGGAAATTAGTTCATTTCCCCCGCAATCTTCTCTAAGCCACAAGGGGAACATTTATCCAAACTAGCTGTGCGAATGTATGACATCTAAACATTTTTGTAACTTTTCTGACCTAATGGTTATTGTTATAATGTACTTGACCCTCGAATTCCCTCATCCCATGCTCAGTGACAATTAGATTTGCACCTTCAACTGTAGGTTGCAGTACCTATATGTTAATGGATAACATAAGAGCTTCATGTACTGTGGAAGTTACAAGCACTTTGCTAGCCCTGATATACCAACTGCATTATTAATTAAAATCTTGAACAGATGAGTGTTATGTTTATTAAGGAAAAAAGTACCTTTGAATTGTCGAGTATTGCATCTACTCCCTTCAACATATCAATATAAATTGGAAGATATCTTCTAAATTCATCTTCAAACTGGATGAATAAATAAAGATGTAGTTGCTAATAAGTAAGAACCAAAACCAAATCATATAACAGTTCAATATTGAGGTACCCAAGTTGAAGTTACAAAGAGCAATAACCTCCCAATTCCATTCTGTTTCCTGCTTGTCAAATTCATTTGGCACAGCAAGATGTGCCCTTGCACGTAAATCTATCTTTTGCTGTGCCAACGAATAGATGAAATTATCTGCAACATTGCCTATGCCCTTATCTTGCATCTGTTAATGACGCTTCTCAACTTAAAGCAGTTCAACATAATTCAGAAAAGAAAACAACATCATGAGTTAGATACCTGCCATTCTTCATGGACATTGCTTGACATTAATCTTGTTATTTGCGACAAAGTATGATCAGGTACCTCCCATAATTCTACAAGCTGACCACATCACCATAATTCAGACTGTCCGCACTGCTATTCCTCTATATTCATCCTCTAAAAGGAATATTCCGTCCTGATCAGCGAGGTTTCTTACTCTATACAAATTTCTTCCGCACCCATCATACTCTATATCTCATACTCTATATCTCAGGTCAATAGTGGGGCCCATATATTTATAAAATAAAATTTATCTAAATATATCCATGTGAGATCTTATTTTGAAGAATTTATTACGATGAATTTAATGATGTAATCGAAATTTAATTTGGTTTTTTTATTTGTAAGATATATATTTTTTTAGGCTGTTGAAATAGTTGCACGCAACCCAAGACGGATGCATGCATGCCGATCCATCCCTCGCAGACGCTTGGATTAGCGTAGACAGATGCGTCCACTTGGATACAGTTACCGATAGCGTGTCGCGCTGCGTGCTTTTTTTCTGTGAACTCTGCTTGAGTATTGCTTTCCCGTACCCAGCTGCGGCCAGCCTCAAAGATCACTACTCGACTTGGAGACAGTTGGCGCTCCTTCACTTTCTCCAAATCGGCTGTAGAAGGCAGCTCCGACCAGCTTGTCAGGACCTTCGGCACCAGCGCAGGGTCACATGGCGCACAGGGCTCCTCCTGATAAATATAAAACTACCTCGACTTGCGCTTGGCAAACTTAGAGTGCAGTGGCATCGAGATGTACTTTTCGGCCATGACATCCCGAAGTTGAAGATACACTGAACTAATAACCCCGGAGGATCCAGTCCCATTGGGCTTGAGACGGAAGAAATAGTGAAACAAATCAAAGTGGGGATAGATCCCAATAAACGTCTCGCACAGGTGAATGAAGGTTGCAATATGTACAATCGAGTTCGGATTCAGGTTGCACAACGAGATTTGATAATACCGCAACAACCCGCGAAGAAAGGGATGCACTGGAATCCCAAGGCCACATTGGAAGAATGGCTCAAACACCACAAACTCACTAGTATCCGGGGTCGGAAATTCCTCACCGATCGCCTACCGCCACCCATCAACCTCTTCGTCCGGAAGCAGACCACCGAAAACAAGATCATTAATCTCGTTCTTCTTCAAGGTGCATTGTGTCCAGTGCTTCGCCCACGGTGGCACTACCAACTCTTCAACTCCAACACTCGGTGCTGCCGGTGCAGTAGCTCTCCTAACCGTCGTAGCCGCCCTAGTCGTCGTCGCCATCGCCGCCGACGGTTTCACAACACCGCTCTTCTTCGGCGCCATCCTTGTACTATCAAGAGCAGGGATCCAAAGACCGCGGTGTAGTAGGAAGACCAGAAGCACACAAGCGAGCGTGATGGGGAAGATTGGGGAAGACAACGGGCTCTACAGGACAAGAAAGTGTGGAAACCACCGCCGCAATTAAGTCTGTCCTTTATACCCAGCGACGTGGCGCTTCGCCTCCCAGGGTTTTTGGGAAACCACGATGGTCTAATGCGGAACCACCACGATATCCGCCTTCCGCGGCGCAGACAGCTCGTCTCAGCATGGCCCGCTAACCGCGTGTTTAATTCGGCCCACTTAGCTTTTTATTCTGTATTTCTTCCAAAATAATCTCCTCGATTTACGATTAATATTTTTCTAAATCTCACTAACTCAAAACAGTCCCGGGGACTGAATACATATTTTCTCCAAGTATTTTTTGGCAGCTTCAGCACTTCTGCTACAGTAAACTGGTCGCCGAACCTTGCTAACCGTCTCCAAGCGATAACACTCGGGGACTTCGTCGACCACGGCTACGACTCAGGCACCTGGTCGCCACCTTACGACCAGGCACGAGGACTCCACCGACTGAAGATTTGAACAAGTCTCGGGGACTGCGGTCTCCGCGTCCATGTCCCCAGCAAGCATATGCCAACATCTGATGGCAAACATTCTTGGGGACCGGAAGCTCGGGGAGTGCGAAGACTACAGAAAATTGTGATCCTGATACAAGGATCATCACGCTCCTCGCATCAGGCTCGGGGACTACGGGCATTCATAGTCGTTTTCCAAAAACTTATGTTTAATCTTCTCATATTCTATATCTTGTATAAAGCTTGGCACCGCATGCATACTTCACCTACTACCAAGCTCGAGGACTAAGTGGGTACACTTCTCCTCGCGGTGAATGTACTGATTTCTCTCTTGGCAAACTCTGTTGTTTTCTTGTTATCTTGCAGAGTCTAAGTGGGTACACTTCACCAAGGAAGGACTTTCAAAACTTTCTTCTTCAACTATCACATTCTTCCAACAAGCAGCCGCAGCCTCCGACGAGGGGACCTGTTCGCGAAGCACGCTATGACGTTCTCGACCAGTCCGACCTGGTCGGGAGGCCTCTTTGATCAGCATCTCGACCATGCAGCCTGGTCGGGACCCAGCAACGACGCCGACACATGAAGGCGACCAGTCGAACGCCTCCCCGAAGGATGACGTCGCGGGCGCGCCAGAAGAATGCAACGTGTTAGGGGACTTGTTGGGGATATTACCTCGGCATATCCCTAGGGACCTATATGGGCCTATCGACCAGAAGACGGCCCAGCCCGCGAGGCCCTGTGGCACGTGACAAGGTCGCCGTGCTCTCCAGGGGCTCTGAAGAGCCTTGCTCACCAAGGAAGATCCTAGTAGATAGGTTCGGATCCCTTACCTTAAGGGACCAATCATAGTCTGTTAGGATATGGAAACTGTAACCCTGCTCCCCGGCTATATAAGGCGAGCACGGACCCCCTCGAAAAGATCTCATCTACACCTCGTGTAACCTAATACTCATACCAATCCAGCCACTAAAACACAGGACGAGGTTATTACGGCGATTTGTCGGCCTGAACCTGTATAAATCGCCGTGTCTACGCTCTCTATGTTATGCTTGATCACCGTCGCCACACCTCCGCCTACAATCTACTACCGTAGGGTACCCCCTAGGTAGACTGTGACACATATTTCGTCGACATCGACAATGACACTTCAAAGAGAAACCGCAAGACAAAGAACTAAAAAGCCAAACCAAGAGGTATAAGCCGGACATCTAAAGACAAAGACCTTATACTACGACCTACAAGTCGGTAGATTAGAGAGTCATCACAACATTGATAGACAAACAGATCAGAAAGCAAACTACAACAACATTGCTACTATAATCAAGACAAGCACACATTGTCTCACCAACAAAAAAGATCAAACAAATAGATATGGAAAAGCCAGGACGAAGCCTGACGATATTTTAAACAAGAGAGCATATAAAGTATATATTACAAGACTAGAAATCAACAGACAAATGTTTTTCACTCAAGGGGAAGGAGGCAACACTTCCATCTAATCAAGTATCTGGCTAGAAAGATCCTTGACTTCAAGTATCGCCTGTTCTCATCGCTCCAAGAGCCCGACCTCCATAGGATCTTCAAGAATCCGATGCATAGGAACTTCAGGGGAAAGAGTGCGAACAAAGGAGACAACATTATTGATACAACGCTGAAAACCACCCCTCATAAAATCATGGAACCGAGCAGATAACCCTGGCATTATACTTCTCAAACCGTCACTATCATCCCCAGGACGACAAACAACAAATATAATAGGTTTCACCACTTCAAACAAAGACTTAAGCTGTTCACGGGCAAAAATTAACTTTCCCTGCAAATCTTGAACTGATTTCAAAGCCTGGACAAGGTCACGATCAACACTAGACCGAATAAATTGAGCTTGAGCAAACAAATCGTGGGCCCCTTTCAAAGTTTCATCAGCAGATACACTTACATTCTCAGCCTTATTTTCAGACGACCGAAGAGCCTCGGTCATTGCCTCCCTATCCTTTTTTCCAGACTTGACACTGATGATCAGCAGCTGAAAGATAGCAAACATATAAAGAAAGGGCCACAACAAAAATCAAAAACAAGAGCATAACAAAATAAAGTTATACCATCAAGTTTGGACTTTAAGTCGGCAATCTCAATAGAGGCACTAGCAGCAGCAGACCTTTGTAGCTCTTTCACTTGAGTCAACTCAACCTTAACCAGAAACAACTCGGACTCAGCTTTTCCAAGACTAGCCTGAATAAGGTTAGCAGATCTCTCCTCCTCAGGACCAAACAGAAGGTCCTAGTCTTGGTAGAAAGCCTGTCAAAGAAAAAACTTGAGAGGATGGACAATGAAATGAAAATGGGGAATAAAGGACGACAAAAAACCACCTTGAACTCAGCACCATACGCCGCGGAGAAAGATGAAGGAATACGAGGTTGCTACGCTAGCCGAAAACAAAACTTTTCGACCTCATAAAACATGATCTACTGCTAGTTATAGGTTACGGGATTACCACTAGACGCGCAGGTGCAGCGGAAGACGACTTGATGTAGTCGTGCGCGTTGCAGCAGGCAGTGCAGTTGCGTGGTCGTCTGTCTCAACGTCCCCTTCGCGCGGTTCGTCCTTGTGCTCCAGATGCAGCACCTCCGAGGAATCCCACACGTACAGGGAGGAAGCGTTGCGCCTCCGGACTGCTAGGTCCGCGAGGAGCAAAAGGCGCGAGCGTGGGGAGGCGACGGCGGCTGCCAAAAGGCGTGGATCAATCTCGCCCCGCGCCCACCCCTTGCTTATATAGGCATCCTGACGAGCTCCCACATTGGAGGCCCATTAGTAACCCTAAACCTAGTCTAATTCGGGTCCAACCCGAATTAGGCTTCCAGCCCTTTAAGCGTGCGACCCTATGGGCTCACGCATACATAGACATGGCCCAAGTACTCTTACTCGACCAATAGTTGATAGCGGCCTCTAGCAAGGCGTGTCAACTCCTATGCATACGCTATGATCATATCAGACGAACCACTATGACCATGTACAAGTTATTCCCTTTGCCACTCGATATATGGTTCAACTCGTGGGTTAACACTTAACCCAAGCACGGCCATGCATTTGTTGATCCAATCACATGAGTGATCTAGTGATATCTCTCTCACGAAGAGAGGGGCAAATTCCATCTTGATTGTCTATGTCTCATAGCATGTTTCCCGACCACCCAATGACCACCTTTATAACTACCCAATAACGGAGTAGCGTTTGATAGTCCCTAAGTAGATCGTTTCACATCTTGAGTACATACCACAATCTCAGGTCTAAGGACATAACGTACATGACATGAATAGAGACTTTCTCTTGTTGGGTCAGTCCAGCCTACATGTCTCACATGTGCCCACATTATTAGTTTGACATCTCCATGTCTATGACTTGTGAAACATAGCCATCAACTAATACATGTGCTGGTCTAATATTCAAGTGTGCTCTTACAAGAATGCCGATCAGGGACAACTTTTAGAATAACCATTCAGGTAATTGAGTTCCACAAACAATTCACATAATCGTCAATCAATACTATTTGTCTATAATGGATATTCAAAGAACACTTTATTAATCATGGATACAATCGGAATATAATCATCTACATGATTAGCTCTAGGACATATTCCTAACAAAAGATTCCCAAGAAGCAAGCAGCTTACCAACCCGTTCAGTACGAACAGGCGAAGGATTATCAATCACCTTCAGTGGAAAAGAAGGGGCAATATGACACACTGGATCCACCGAAGAAAGCAGTTGAGTACTAGACTTAGGAGGTAAGGAAGGCCCACCACTCGACTCCTCACCCCTTAGCATAACACCACTCGGAACTACTACGACATTAGAACAACAATCCAATTTAGAAACAAGATGACATACAAGAGAAAAAGAGGTAAAAAGGAAAGAAAATTCACCTTTGGCAGAAGCCTTCACTTCAGCTACAACTTGGGAAGAAGAAGAAACATTTACAAGAAGACTGCAACAGAAAGAATCGAAATAAATAAGTATATGACAAATACTTAAAGCAAATAGAAATTAAGAGAGAAAATATACCAAGGAGTCTTCTTAAACCGAGCCACGGATTAGGAGAACGACAGATCAAGAATATCAAAAGTGAAATCACTATCAAAAGACGATAAAGTAGCCGGAGCAACTTAGACAGAAAGCAGTATGATGTTCAAAGCGGTTTGGAGCCTATTTCTAACATGTTCAAAATGGTATTAATTTCCCTTGCATGGTGCCTCTGTTCTCTTTTAGTTCACTCATTTTTTTTCCATTTTGAACCATGATGTGCATTTCTGATTGAATTTTTTTGTCCGCAGAATGTCACAAATGAGGGTACAGCCTTGGTCAAACAAGCAAGATTCTGGTAGCACTAAGAAGGCCTTGTACTGTTTCTTTAGCTGTTTAACTATTTATGTTACCTTTATGCACTTCCTGATTCATAAGTAACACCAAAAACTCCTTAATAGTTTGTAACAACCTGCATCTTACCTCTAATGTCAGGTTGCTATGTTATGGGCTTTAGGCCTTACTAGCTTCAGTCATTTGGGCTCATGTCCAGCTGACCTGATCTTTGTACAGAGGTCGGCTATGAGTTGTATTTTGTACACCAAGTCTGCGTATCTAGTAGATTGAGTTGAATTTAGGCATGGATACTGGAGGTCGGTTATGTTTCCGTAAGCAACCCCTATCCTCACCCATATATATGTATATGTACATGTACTTGTCCTTCAATAACCAATCTTTAGTTTTCCCAACATACAAAATGGACACTTCAATAATGGTTTGCAGTTTCGTTTTGTTTCATGTCAGTGGATGATTATTACTCCAATTCAAGCAGTTCGGATTCTATCAAGAATTTTTGCATACCCTTACTATGCATACAGGTTAAACTTTCACTCTATCTGTTCTCTGTGCTCGCTAGACTCTAGGACATTTGAAACAACAGCTACAGTTTACGGGCCTGAGGTATATTATTTCTCAGTTTAAGATTACATCTTACTCAGTGCTATGACTGAGACCGAATGCCTGAAATGCTACTTATCAGTTATGACACACGCATACAAACAGACAATTTTACAGGATGTTGTCTCGGATTTATAACTATTGTGTTAGTATGTAATGATCCATCTATTCCATCTTCCAGAGGTGAGAGAGAACTCTGCAGCAACCAATGGAATGAAGGTCTGCTGTTTGGTGAAAGGGGTAGCAGTTCACTGGACTCATCGGTGAAACTGAAGCCTAGAATTCTCTGTCTTGAATTTAGGCAGAGCCTATATTTAAAGTGATAAACCATCCTTCTCCTTATTGAGAAATGTTGATATGAATGGATGTATGATCGGTGCTGGGAACAATGTTATCCGTGATTTGTCCGTGTGTCGTTTGGCTGTACTCGTAAGTAGAACTCGTGATCATGAGAAATGTTGTGCGGTCCATCAACTTGTTGCAGATACTGTTGATTATTGGGTTGTCTAATTATTGGATTTTCTCTAGTTTTCATTACTAACGTGTCGGTGTCTAAAATGGCGGGGTTTAGACAGCCAACGAGTAAATTTCTAAGCGTGTCGGAGTTCGGATGGTTACACTCGGAGGACACAGGGATTATACTAGTTCAGGCACGAACGCCCTACGTCCAGTTTGCTACGGAGTCGTGTTACCTAGCGCGGAGAGCTCGTAGAGGGGAGCTACAAGCAATGGTGAGACAGGGAAGCTGGTTCTCAGGTCTCGTGCGTGTAAGGTTCGAGGTTCGTGGTGAGAGTTCGCGTGAATGCGAGTATGAGCGTGTGTGAATGAGTTGAAAGAGTTCAGAGAGCGAGATTGAGGGTACAGTCTCCCCCTTTATACGTAGGGAGAGATGGAGGAGTACAGTAGAGAGAGGGAGAGAGAAACGTGGACCCGGTTTGGGTTGTAGCCTTGGGAGTGCTTTGTCTTTTATCTGCCTTCCTTCCTGAGGAAGATTGTGCCAGTAGTTATGTGTTCGGGTCCTGTTCGTCCTTGATGGAGCTGTAGTCATGCGCTTTATGACCGGGAACACCGTTGTTCCCTTACTTGGACATGGGCGGGGGTTGGCCGCACAGGGCCAGGCACCCCTGTGTTTCGTCGTACAGTGCTGATGACGCCCTAATCCCTGTTCAAATGTCCGTCGGAGATATGACCCAGGCATGGTGCGCGTAAGTTGTTGGTTAGGCAGCACAGGTCCTTATACCACAGGGAAGCTACGGGGGCAGGCATGACGGTTCATGTCCTGCAGCCCCATCCCTCAGTACGAAGGGTCATGTGAACGTTTTGACTATATGGGCTAGGGCGCCACGGATCGCTCGTGGCGGTTACGCCTCCGAGGGTAGGCGGCGTCACGGATGACGTCACCCTAGCTCGGACAGGGCGGAAGAGGCTTCCGAGGGCAGACAACATCGCGCATGACGCTACTCTGGCTCGGGCGAGACGGAGGAGCCCCCGAGGATAGATGACGTCACAGATGACGTATCTCGGGCTCGGGCGAGGCGGAGGAGCCCCCGAGGATAGATGACGTCGCGGATGACGTATCTCGGCTCGGACGAGGTGAAAGAGCCCCCGAAGTTAGTGACATCACCCTGACTCGGACGAGGCGGAGAGCCCCCGAGGGCGATTTTGTTTTTGTGAAGTACGGTAAATAGGGTACCCCATGTTTAGGTATCCGACGTAACGGGTTTTGGATCTTATTTAGTGTTGACATGTGTGATTCAAAATCTGACAGTTTTCTATTACCAATTTCTGTCATTTTTTCAAGGAGGATGTGTCATTATTCTATTGGTAAAAAATTTGACAGGTTTGAAGGTGTCAAATCTGTCGACAGTTATATAGTGCCTCCCTATATATTTATTGTTGTTTTGATCTTTTCTAAAAACTTGGGTCTGTTATAATCGGAACCGAACCGAAATAACTTAGAACCAAAGTAGTCGGTTTCGAGAACTTTTGCTAACCGATCGGTTCTTATTTCTGAGAACCGATTTTCTTTCAAAAACCAAAGAACTGAAACGAAACATCATAATCGAGAACCGAATGCCTAGCCTGACTTTCAGGGACAGAGACCGTTAAGTATGTGACCCATCTCAAATAAAAAACTGGTTAACTACACCGATCTTATTATACTTGTTCTTAGCTGGAGCCTCATTTTGCTCAGCAAGTCCGAAGAGGGACGGTGAAGATAGCACATTAGCTGAAGATAGCACATTAGCTTAGCTCAGCGGTCATTAATTGAGCAGCTCTCTCGAGAAATATTTTATAAGCGTAAAGCCAGAAAAAAAACATTATTATTATATATTATTATTATATAGGAAAGCAGCCTCAAAGTGCAGCCCTTTGCGGCAGAAGTAATAACCTCCATCTAGCTCTAGAGGCCCCACGCGAAGCACTCCGTTTGTCCCCAGGCGAGAGCCGAGGCCGCCGTCCAGGACCCGCACCAGCGGCCGTCCTCCACTCCATTCCATCTACCGGCGCGCGCATGGACTGGCGCCGGGCCGGCAGCCCGACCTACGGGCACCGTCGCTCGGCGGGCGGGATCTACTCGGCGCCGGCGTCCCCAGCGCACCCCCTCGGCCCCGCCGCCACGACGACGACGGCGTCGCCCATGCACCCGCTGGCGGCGCGGTCCAAGTCCCGCGCGGCCGCTGCGATGGCGCACGCCATGTCGCGCGCCGCGAGTCCGCGAGACGAAGACGACCACGACGACGCGAACGCCGGCGCCGGCAGCAACGGGATGACGAGGTACGGCGGCGGGCGGAGTCCCCTCCACGGCGCCGGCGCGTACGGGTACGGGTACGGCGGCAGGAGCCCGCTGCACGCCGCCGCGGCCGGCAACGGCGGCGGTGCCAAGGACAAGTACTTCGGTTTCGCTCTTCCTAAGGTAGGTATTTACTCTCGATCGCTGCTAATTACAGACCCTGCTAGCATTTTCTTAGCTAGCACTCATAGTAGAAACTTGCCAGATTTTCGCTGGCAGTTTTGGATTTGCTTCGTTCTCGTGTTTGTTTTTGTCGCTTTGTTTTTTCTTCTTTGGTTTTATTACGGTATTTTTTGTTTGTTATTGGCGTGCGTTTCGATTGTCATCTCGTCGTTGGAACCTGGAACACGATCAAACTTCAAACGTTCCTTTCCTTGCCGCATTGTACGCGAGGAATTAGCATTAGCGTTTGTTTGTATATAGATGCCAAACTTTGACGATGAACAGAATTACTATTACTACTAGTGGTGCTTCTGACGCGTCGTCCGTTCTACGTGTTGTGTGAACTTCAAACTAGTACTAGTACTCCAACTCCAACTACACACGCAAAATAAAGCGCGCAGTGCAAAGTGCGCGCTACGGCGATCCATGCGTAGGAATACTCCGTCAATCTAGGCACTAATTAATCCACTAGGCAAATCCCGTGTTGCATCCCGCATGCAGGAGAAACTGATTTTGCTTAACATGGCTAATTTTTACCCAAGGTAAATGGAGTAATTTGCTCAACAAGGGTTTTGTTTAACCCGCGCGCCCCGTTGCCCGGCCGAGGGCTCGCGAGGGTTAGCAGCTTGGGAAAGCGGCCGGGAAAAGTTAATTGCCGCGCATCCCGAGGCGGCCTGCTGGATCCTTCGGATGCTGCCGTGCGGCCACGCGGCACCCGCCCCGCACTCCGATGCCTGCGTGCGTGCGTGGATCCATGCACGGTCAACGCCCGCCCACCAATGCCTCTGCCTAGCTAGCCTTCCTTGCCGCTGACCTTCCCCTCTGTAGTAGTACTCGTATTCCACACTGGTCGGTGGACGGTGGGTGCCCGGGTGGGGTGGGAGCGTGGGAGACGGCCGATCGGGTCGAACCGGCCGGCCGGCCGGCCAACCGGCGCTCGATCGGGCGCTGGGCGCGCGCGAGCTGCACGTGCAATGACCGGCCTGTCAGCCAGCCACATCAGACTGCCTGCGCGCTGTGCCGTTGGTCAAAGGGAGCGGACGGGACGAGGCCAACGTGTCAGAGGGCTCGAAACCGAAGCCCAGCCGGACCTGGGCCACCAGCCCATTAGAGTCCCTTCAGGTCCACCGTAGTATTGTCATGGATGGCTTAGCTTCTGCTCAACGGCGGCAGTGTTCTGCAGAGCAGACAGCACTCTCACTCGCCAACGTCAGTCATTGCTTCTAACACATTCTTCGTCATCAAAATATCCTAAGTGTCGCTGCTTACAATTATGCATCGTGATGGGTACAACGAAATTTATCAAAGCGAGTTACACCTGATAGACTTCTAAGATCGTCTAGGAGCAGATTCAGTGGATGAAACAGGTTCTAGTTGATAGATAGAGTACGGTTCATGTGATGCAGAGAAGTAGAGAGAGAGAGGAGAGGGAGACACAGACCGGATGGGTCAATCGGAGGAGTCGCAGCGGCGGCGGCGGTGTTAGGGTTAGAGCCGTCGTCCGCCATGGCCGTCGTCGTTGTCCCGTTAGCAGTCGCGTCGGTCGTCATCCAGTGCTCGCCGGCGCGACGGTGGAGCTTCCCGCCGCTGGCAGCGTACCCTCTAGATCGGTCTAGGGATTAGGATGTTGGTGGGGTGTGGCGGCGCACAGGTGAACCTTGGATTGCGTGTCTTGCGCCCTGGCCCCCATCTTCCTTTATATAGCACTGTGCGACGGGGGCCCAACAACCACATGGTTGGACGCCCCCGATCAGGGCGTGACCTAGGGCCCGTTAGTCCGTTGGGCCTAACGGGAGGAGATCTAAGTCTAACATTCTCCCCCTAGATCTCATACAATTCTTTTAATTCTTCAATTCTATTTCAAGTTTAAAATTCCAATTCTTTTTCAATTCCATCACAGATTAGTATATAGAGCATACTTCATCATCACAACAATTCTTGTCGTTAGACTCACAGCTACTACACACCTTTCTATTTTGGAAATAAACTTTTCATCATTCTGGACCCTTCTTATTCTTCGGGAATCATAGGCTCTCCCTTAAACCCATGTCGGCTATGTGTCCTCTGAACACACTGGGTGGAAGGCCTTTTGTGAGCGGATCCGCTAGCATCTTTTCTGTTCGTATATGCTCAAGATTTATGATATGATCCCGAAGTTTATCTTTCACAACATAGTACTTTATGTCAATGTGTTTGGCAGCACCACTTGACCTATTGTTGTGAGTATATTCTACCGCTGGGTTGTTATCACAATACAACCGCATCGGTCTTTCTATACTTTCAATTATTCTCAGTCCGGGTACGAATTTCTTCAACCAATTTACCTGCCCCGAGGCCTCATAACAAGCTACAAACTTGGCATACATTGTCGAGGATGTAGTCACTGTTTGTTTCGAACTTTTCCACAATATCACTCCTTTAGCAAGACTAAAGATATATCCTGATGTGGATTTTCTTTCATCTCCAGCATAGTCAGAATCTGAATACCCCTCTATGTGCAGGGAATGAGATTTTTCATATGTCAACATGAGACCTTTCGTACCTTGCAAATAACGCAAGACTTTCTTCACTAATTTCCAATGTTCAATTCCTGGATTCTTTTGATATCTGCCAAGTAACCCGGTAACAAAAGCTATGTCAGGGCGCATACACGTTTGAGCATATTGCCAACTTCCAATTGCCGAAGCATACGGTACCGCTTTCATTTGATCAATTTCATATTGGTTCTTGGGATACTGATGTTCCCCATATTTATTGCCCTTGACAATTGGAGCAGGAGATGGACTACACGCATGCATACTAAATTTCTTCAACACTTTTTCTATGTATGCCTTCTGCGACAATTCCAATACCCCTTTTCTTCTATCTCGATGAATCTCAATTCCCAAAACAAATGAAGCTTCACCGAGATCTTTCATATCAAAGTTCGAGGACAAGAATTTCTTTGTCTCCAATAGTAGATTGACATCATTACTAGCAAGTAAGATATCATCTACATATAGGATCAGAAATATGTATTTCTTATTCTTAAATTTCACATAGACACAATTGTCCTCGACATTTTCTTTAAACCCAAAACCCTTTATAGTTTTATCAAACTTCAAGTACCACTGTCTCGAAGCTTGTTTCAAACCATAAATGGATCTTTTCAGACGACATCCCATATTCTCTTTTCCTTTTACGACAAAACCTTTCGGTTGTGCCATATAGACATTTTCATCCAAATCCCCATTTAGGAATGTTGTCTTTACATCCATCTGATGTAATTCTATATCGTAGTGAGCCACAAGTGCCATAATGATTCTGAAAGAATCTTTACAAGAAACTGGGGAAAAAGTTTTATTGTAATCAATCCCTTCTCTTTGGGTAAAACCCTTAGCTACAAATCGCGCTTTGTGTCTTTCAATATTCCCTTGGGAGTCATATTTCGTCTTGTAGACCCATTTGGATCCTACTTTCTTAGCTCCTTTAGGAATATTTTCTAGAACCCAAACCTTGTTGGTATTCATAGATTTCATCTCATCTTCCATGGCCTAAAGCCACTTCGATGAGTGTTCCCTTCTTATGGCTTCTTCAAAAGTTATAGGGCCATCTTCCATATGATATTCTTCAGTTTCATAGATTTCATAATCATCTGGAATAGCTGACCTTCTAGTTCTTTGAGACCTTCTAGGGGCCTCTGGCACTTGGTCCACTATGGGCTGTTGTTGTTGTTTCTCATCAGCAACATCTAATTCTTTGGGCTCCTGATGGACAGGTTCCTCTTGTTCATTCGTTGTTGCTATGAGAGAATTTACAACAGGCGTTGTCACGGCAGTATCCTGTACTACTGGTGCAACATCGGTAGCAGGTAACGTAAAATATGGTTCTTCAACCATCGGAGTGGGTACATGTACCCGCTTCTCCTCAAGTCTTATTTCACGTGTTACCTTGCTCCCCCTGATCATGTCATCCTCCAAGAACACAGCGTGTCTTGTTTCAACAAATTTCGTGTATCTATCAGAACAATAGAATCGATATCCTTTCGATCTTTCTGGATAGCCAATAAAATGGCAGCTGACAGTCTTGGAGTCTAACTTTCCAATATTTGGGTTAAATACCTTTGCCTCGGCTGGACAGCCCCACAGATGTAAGTGCTTAAGTGAGGGTTCTCTTCCTATCCATAATTCATACGGTGTTTTCTGCACCGACTTGCTTGGTACTCAATTAAGTATATGAATGACGGTTTTCAGTGCCTCCATCCATAAACCAACCGGTAGTGTGGAGTAACTCATCATGCTTCTCACCATATCCATTAGGGTACGGTTTCTTCTTTCAGCCACTCCATTCTGCTGAGGCTCCCCCGGTGTGGAGTATTGAGCGACTATGCCATTTTCCTGTAGGAACCTTGCAAAGGGACCTGGAATTTGGCCATACGGGGTATGTCGCCAGTAATACTCTCCACCACGGTCTGATCGAACTATCTTTATTTTCTTGTTGTGTTGATTTTCAATTTCGGCTTTAAATATCTTAAATTTATCCAATGCTTCTGTTCTTTCTTTAATTGGATAAATATAGCCATAACGAGAGTAATCATCCGTGAATGTTATGAACGAAACATAACCATCCACGCTTTTTGTTGGGAATGGACCGCAAATGTCCATGTGGATTATTTCTAATACACTCGTGCTTCGTTTAGCATCTTTCTTTATTTTCTTAACATATTTTCCTTTGACGCAATCAACACATTGTTCTAAATCGGAGAATTCTAAGTGCGGAAGAATTGATTGTTTTACTAAGCGTTCTATTCTCCCCCTCGAAATATGGCCCAAACGACAATGCCATAATTTCGAAGAGTCGCTTTCATTTCTCTTCCGCTTCTTATTCTCATTTGTAGATTGGGGGACATTCACATCATTCATAACATGATTCACATTATCAGCAAGAGATAACAAATAAAGCTTGTCTTGTTGGAAGGCAAGACCAACACATTTATTATTATCATCAAATAGTTCACATCTGCCATTACCAAAATGACAACCAAAACCAATATCATCGAGTTTGGAAACACTTATCAAATTACTACGTAAAGAGGGAACATAGAGTACATCTCTGAGCTTAAGTACAAAACCATCTTTTAATTCTAAAGCTAGATCGCCAATGGCTTCAACTCCAGCTTGTACTCCATTCGCGACTTTAATCGTTCTTTCTCCTCTTTGCAGGGTTCTCCTCCCACTTAACCCCTGTAAAGAATTCGAAACGTGAATTGTTGCACCTGAATCAATCCACCAAGAGTTGTTCGAATAACATAAAAACAGGGATTCATCTACAAATGTGATAGTGTCATCACCTTTCTTCAGTAGCTTTTTCAGGTAGACAGGGCAATCTGTCTTGTAATGCCCTCTCTTGAAGCATTCCTTGCACTGGTCTTTTTCAGCATTTCCATATTTTCTGAAGTCCTCATCCTGAGAGTCCTTTTCTTTTCCCTTTGCAAGTGCATATTCTTGTGGCTTGGAGGAAGAACTTTTATTCCACTGGGGTTTTCCCTGTGATTTCTTGTAAAAGTTCTTTCTTTTATTGTCCTTGACAAGATGAGCTGATTCACCCTGTGCGGACTTGATTCTCTCTTCCTCCTGGACACACATTGCAATGAGCTTTTCAATGTCTCAGTTTTCAGACATCATATTGTAGTTCACAGCAAAAGTTTTGAATTCTTTTGGCAGAGAAAGAAAGACCAAGTGAATGAGGAACTTGTCATTGATCCCCAAATCCATTGTCTTTAATTTCGCTGCCATTGTGTTCATTTTCAATATGTGCTGACGCACACCACCACCATTGTATTTCTCAGATACAAGTTTATGTATCATTGTGCTTGCTGTGGCCTTGGAAGACCCAGTAAACTGACTCTTTACCCTTTCGAGGTAGTCAATGGCGGTGATGCATTCTGGGATTGACCCTCGGATTTGGTCTTCAATGGTGGCTTTCGCCACCAACAGGCATTTTTTGTTGGATTGAATCCAACGCCTGTGTTTGATGTCATATTTCATTCTGACTTCTGTAAAATCACGCTTTCGGGCGTGAAAAGCTTCGTCAGTTTCATCGGTTCTCTTCTCCGGTTCCTCTGGAATAGTAGGACACGGGGAAGTAATGGCAAGATCAATCTCTGTCAGTGCAAGTTCCAATTCATACTTCTCCCGCCACACACGGTAGTTGGTACCGTTGAGCGGAGGAATGTTGTTTATGTTCACCATTCCTTTAACTCCTGAAATTTATCCAAAGAAAAGTGAGAAACATTCATCATGAAATTGCATGCCTTAACTTAACGTTGGTCAAAATTAAACATACAATTCCTCTATGCAAAAATTTATACATCACCGTTGGGCAGAAGTAAAATTAATGCATAGCAATTCATTATAATAATGTTATTAACAATGTTGGTCAGAAAATAACAGTATTATAATTTCATCAAAAATTATTGAAAAATCATAATTCACTCAAAATTAAATTATCCCGTTGGTTCAAATTTAATTAAGAGTCAAAATTCAATATTTTCTTCGCAGCAGAAACAATTAAAATTGTTCATACTCTTATTTTCCAGAAAAAAAATTCAATTTGTATTGTTCTCTAAACAAAATATCGTTGGATAAAATTTGTATAGAGAATAATACATCAAATTTCAATTCAAATATAAAAGTAATTCATAACTGTTTCTGGAAAATAGAATAAATGAAATTGTTCGAAATATTATTTTCCAGAATGTGATTCATATGATTATTCTCTGAATTAAAATTATCGTTGGATAAAATTTATTCAGATAAACAATACACCAAATTTCAGTTCAAATTCATTTAGATATCAATTCAATTTTCTGGAAAATAAAAATTGAAAATTTCACTGTGCATTTTCGGGTTGAGGTCAAATGAATTGGCCCAGAGGCCATTGCGGCCCATTCAACCGCGCGCTCGGGTTCCCTTCACCCGCCCAGGCCGCAACGTGGGCCTGGGTCGGGAATCCTCGTGCCCGCCTAGGCTCAATCCGGCCCAGCCGAATGGGGACGACCGCGGACCGTTGGATCGAGGGCGTCGGGGATCGGACGGCTGTGCGTCGATCTCGCGGGATCAAAACCGCCGACGGCCGCGGCCTCCCCCGAACCCTAGTTCATTCTCCCCCTCCCCTTTCTCCTCCCCGCGCCGCTTCTGTTCAGAGAGAGAGAGAGAGAGAGAGGCGGCCGCGAGCAGAGAGCGCGGCGCGGTGGCGGCTCACCCGAGCGCAACCGGCCGAGGAGAGAGGACCGCACCGCCGCCGCCGGCATTCTCGCCGGTGCGCGCGCCCACCTAGAGGTGGACGCGCCGCCGTCGAGCAGGCTGGCCGCGGTAATCGCGACGCCGCGCACAAGACAGAGACCGCGCGGTGGTGGGACCTCGCCGTGCGGACGTGCGCGGGTTCTTCCAACCCGTCGGCAAAGGAGCTCCAGGTATGTGAGCACCCCGTCCTTAGGATTAGGGTTTCGAGTTTGAGTTCGGTGTTTTTGATTCGTTTAATTCGGATCGGGTTTCCCGAGTTAGTTAGGGTTTCGGTTCGTGTGTTCTTGATGCCGATCCGTGGTTCGTTCTTCGTTCTTGTTCCCTAACCCCTCTATTCTTGCAAAATAGGGTTAGGATTTCTATTCGGTTGAGCCGATTGGGCTCGGATCCAAGTGGATCTCCTCCGTAGGAGGCCACTGATACCATTGATAGGTTTCTAGGATCGTCTAGGAGCGGATCCAGTGGATGAAACGGGTTCTAGTTGATAGGTAGAGTGCAGTTCATGTGATGCAGAGAAGTAGAGAGAGAGGAGAGGGAGATACAGACCGGATGGGTCAATCGGAGGAGTCGCAGTGGTGACGGCGGTGTTAGGGTTAGAGCCGCCGTCCGCCATGGCCGTCGTCGTTGTCCCGTTAGCAGTCGCCTCAGTCGTCATCCAGTGCTCGCCGGCGCGTCGGTGGAGCTTCCCGCCGCTTGCAGCGCCCCCTCTAGATCGGTCTAGGGATTAGGGATGTCGGTGGGGTGTGGCGGCGCACAGGTGAACTTTGGTTCGCGTGCACAGCGCCCCGGCCCCCTCCTTCCTTATATAGCACTGTGCGACGGGGGCCCACCAACCACATAGTTGGACGCCCCCAATCAGGGCGTGACCTAGGGCCCGTTAGTCCGTTGGGACTAACGGGAGGAGATCTAATTCCAACAACACCTTCAAATGGATCGACGTGCCAGGTCAATGCCTAGTACTACGTCGTTTTCGCCCTAGCTGGAAAACCATTTCCGTGCCAAGAGCCCAAGATATATATATCTACCGCTAGTCATTTCCTTGTGAGGAGATTATTTACTATTAGACGTGACTGTTTCAATTTTATTATTCTATATATATAATATACACATTTTGTGTCCAGGGCATAACGGGGCTCTTCGATTTGATCGGGTCCAATTAGCAAGCAGCCATCGTTTCCCAGGTCTCTCGCTTGACGTGTCAAACGACATTAGTAAAGAAAAAAGTGGGCTCCTTTCAGCCTTCTTCCCATGACTAGATCGCCTTCAGACTAACAAGTGGGCCCGCAAATGCGGCTGCACGTGCCAGTGGAATGGATATTTGGTTCGAGTCATGGTTTTCTAAGAGCAACTTCAATATTTTGACATTTAGACTTGACATATCTAATTTTGCCAAAAAAAACTGAAAAACTGGTGACCAACAGTTTGACATTTGGGCTTGACATTTTTGCCAAAGTTACAAATAAGAGCCCGCACTTGGCAATTTGGAGACCGTAAAAAGGGGAGGCAATTTTTTTTCCTTCTTTTTTTCACGGCTGAACACTGGGCGACGCCCTTTTGTTTTCTTCTTTTTTTCCTTCCTTTTTTCACGGTGGCAACGGTTTTTTTTTCCTTTCTTTTTTCTGTTTTTGCCAAGTCATTATTGGGAACCGTTGGAGATTGCATATTTTTTTGCTTTGGCATAACTATTTTAGAGTTAACAAATTTTATGTTTTGTCAAATCAAAATTGTTAAACTGTTAGATGTTGGAGTTGCTCTAAAGGGTTATTTTGATTGACACCATTATAATTTTTTAACTTTTAAGATACGCCATTACAATTCAACTATTTAGAGAAGTGTCATTATAATTCTTTCGCTCCCGGAACTATGCCATCGAGTACCCTTTAGAGCCGGTTGGACCCATATGCAGGCTGATGTATTTCTGTATTGACCAAAATGCCCTCTTTATCTTCTTCAAACTCCCTATCAGTGACGCGTGGGCCATAGGTCAGGTCCTTCCTCTCTTTCCCATCACGCATGGCAGTCTCCAGCAGCAGGTAGATGAAGAAGCGTGGGCAACCTTCTGACCTCTCCGTGCGAGCATGTGTGGGAGGGAGTACATGGCGTTGGTGATGGCGAGCCCGTGCTCAGAACTCGGATGCGTGAGACGACTGGTCGGGGCGAGCTGGATCGGAGGTCGACGAGCGGGCCGGTGAGAACAAGGTGGAGGTGCGATGGCTGCCGGAGCTGAGGGAGGCACCATGGGGAGTGGCCGAGTGGCAAGCTAGTCGGATGGGGCGGCGAGCTCGACCTCCTGCGGCGTTGCATGTCCGCCCCCGATGTGGTGGCCGTGGAGCAGGAGCGCGTGGCCACTTGCAACAGTGGACTGGCGGCCGACGAGCACAGGGACGACGAGCAATCGGCAAGCACAGTGGCTGTAGCACACGACTAAATTAGGACGGGATCTTGGCGAGGGAGCAAGATGATGTCCTGCTGCACGAGCTGTGAGCACACCCTCCGTGCCAACGTGCTGCAGAAGGGATAGGGGAGGTGGATGGTGATGGTGCTCTGCTTACTCAGGCGTTCATGGTGGAGATAGTCCTGCTGGAGAAGGAAGAAGAGGGAAGGAGAAGACAAGGGTATTTTGGTATGTACAATATTATCAAGTGCTACATGTGGGCCTAAGGTCGTGAAAAATGTATAAAATGGCAGATTTGAGAGAACAACTAAATTATAATGGCATAGTTCAAAATAGATGAATTGTAATGGTGTATTTCAAAATAGATGAATTGTAATGTCCACTCCCGTCATTTTGCACGGCAGTGCCTCATCTTCTTGCATTTTCAGATGAATGAGAACCTTAAGTTTCCACTATATATCAGAATTAAAGCAGGTCATAACTAAATATAAATGTTGATGTTGAGGAGATAAAGGAAGAGCTTTGGCTCTCAGTCCAATCTCAATATTCTGGGTGGTACAAATTATGCTCCATCCATAGCCGACATTGACTTCTTTAGGGCAGCTCTAGTGTTGGTATAGAACCATGTGATTGGACGAAGAGGACCGAGAGTAAAGATGGCCAAACGTGCCGCCTGGCACGGCACTGGCCCGGACACGGCTCAGCACGGCACGGCAAGGCACGGGCACAGTAGGGCACGTGTGCCTGCCGTGCCGTGCCTGGCGTGATGCCGTGCTCAATCCTGGGCACGAGCACGACCCTACGGAGGCTCGGCCGTGCCATGCCGTGTCGTGCGGCACGCCGGTCCGCCGTGCCCGTGCCAGTGGGGACGCGCTGCCGTCGCGGGGGGCGGGGACGTCGCGGGAGCGCGGGGGACGCCGGCCGCATGGGGGCGCCGTCGCTGCCGTCGCGGGGGCGCGCTGCTGCCGCCGCCGCCTTTGCATGCTGCTGCTGGGTGTCGGGTGAAAGGAGAGGGGAGAGAGTAGGAAAGTTAGGGTTTGGGGGTGAGGAGAGATATTTATATGATTGTCCTTGAATCCAACGGCTCTGGTTTCTTTAGCTCATCCAACGGTGCAGATTAATTGGGCCAAAATGGTGTCAGCCTATTAACCGTGCCGCAACGGGCCGAGCAGGCGTGCCGAGGCTGTGCCAACCGTTGGAGCGGGCCGTGCCCGTGCCGTGCTAGCGGGCTAACATGTCAGCCCGAGCACGGGCACGGTGGCGGGCCGAGCTGGCACGGGCACGTCGCTAGCGTGCCGGGCCATGTATCGGGCCGTGCTTTTTCGTGCCGTGCTCGTGCAAGCCCGAAAAATTCGACCCGTTTGGCCATCTTTAACCGAGAGCAAAGTTTGCTCTCTTCAGCCTTACTAGCATGCCTTGTGGAGCCCACGTAGAATTAAAGAATTAGTTTTCATGCAAACCGTGCTGGGCTGTTAATTAGCGATTGCATACCGGTAGTTGGTGCGTAGAAAGAATTTTTAATGTCCCTTGGTGCAAACCGTATGGAGAGTCCGCTTTTGCTTCTAACAAGTAAAGCTCGCATGCCGTAGTGTGTTCGGTTTGCCTTTTTCTTCCCCGGTTTGATTTGGGCACAGGAAGGTTCTGGGAGGGGGCGTTTGGGGTCTGATTTGCTCTTTCAAGACTTGGAAATTGGAGGCTCGTGTCATTGATCGTGATGACGAAGTATAGGCGATGTGAGAGATGGCGGGTGGGGATAAAATGATTAGTATGGTGGAGATTAAGCAAATGTTGTGTAGAATACAACCTTTATTTGGATTATTGGGAGGAAGAAGATGAATTTTTCAGGTGCTATTGAATGGTCGGATGGCAACTCATCGTACGAAAACTCGTCAAAAGTCAGAATCTGAGTTGTAGCACCTCCTGTAATTTCATGCAAAGAAATGTCACTAAAATACAAGCCAAAAATTAATTTACAAAAATCAAACGGACTAGAGTGCAAACTGACGCACACCTTTCCCTCTCCAACATTTCCTCCCACCTTCCTTCGTCGAAACGGCCAGGAGCCCCCAAATCCGCGGCTTCTCTCTCTTCGAACCCAAACGAGGCACAATCACACGGAACGCTAAAGTCAAACAAAGTCAACGCGCGCGGCGGTTAGGCGGCCACCCACCCTCCCCAACGCCGATGGACGCGCCCCGCGGCGGCGGCGGCAACACGCGGCGGCCGGCGCCCTCTGGCGCGGCGGTGGACCAGCGCCGCGCGGCCGCGGCGCAGGCGATGGCGCGCATGGAGGAGATGATGCTCGCGCACGCGGGCGCCGCGGGCGAGTTCAGTATCATCCTCGACGCCCCTCTGCCTTCGCTCCAGCAGTACCGCCGCAACCCCGCGCTGCCGTCGGTCGCCCCCTCGGCCTCCAAAACCAACTCCTCCCCGTTCCGACGCGGCGCGCAGGGCGGCGGAGGACGCGACGAGGGAGTCCCCGCGCGCTTGCGCCGCGACGGGAGCGGGCACGACGCCCTCAGCGACCCGGACACCGCCGTGCGCACCTCTCGCCACGCCGCGGTTGATGGAACGGGCGCACGGTCGCGAGCGGGTGGCTCGCGCGGCGAGCGTGAGCACGAGGTGACGATAGAGGCGCCGGTGCGGCTGACGGACCCACGCAACGTGCGGAGGCCGGTCTCCCGCGGCGCGACGCCTCCACCGATGGCCGCTGAGGTGAGACGCTCGATGGCTCAGGAGGAGGAAGAGGAGACGGCACGGTCGCGAGCAGGTGGCGCTCGCCGCGAGCGCGAGCAGGAGGAGACGGTGGAGGCGCCGGTGCGTCTGAGGGACCCGCGTAGCGTGCGGAGGCCGGTCTCCCGCGGTTCGACGCCTCCACCTAGGTCCACGTCCACCGAGGTGCAACGCGTGGCGGCTCAGGAGGAGCAAGAGGAGTCGCCGCTTCAGCTGCTTGCGCGCGGCGGGCGGAGCTCAAGCGCGGCGAGGCCTGCGGAAGCGCCGCAAGCGTCGGAGACCGTCGCTGCTGCCAGCCTGCCTGCCACAAGGCCCTCTAGTCGGCGGTCGAGGCGGGACGTCGGCGTTAAGCAAGCTGTGTCTGAGGTAGCGTCAAGCGTGGACTCCGACGTGGAGAGCGTTGGGCGGTGGAGCAGCCGAGGGAGCGAGGACGGCGGTGATGAGGCAGTATCGTTGCCAAAGCCTTTGGCAGCGGTCGTTGCCAGAGACAGGAGCAGGAGCAATTCGCCCGCGATAAGTAATGTCAAAGATATAGCTTACCATTTGTTATCTCAAGCAATTTGTTTGATATAACTAAGAATTTAGCTTCAGCAAAGAAATAAACATGTCTGGAAAAAGCTGTTTTGCGCTTCATAGGCTCTGCTTGATACTCTGTTTTGAAACGAAAAGATTATAAAAAATATTTTGTTTTAAATTTTAAACTTTAAACAATTTAAACGATACAACGCATATGTCATACAAGACACTAGAGAATGTAGTTAAGTTGTGATTCGGGTCTGTTATCAGTTTATTTCAGTTACTGGTGATTGATAATTGATTGCATTGCTGTTATACTGTTTTTTCTTCTCCTACAACTTTTAATTACTGGTAACAAGAGATACAGTTATTTAAAAAGCATGGTACTGTTAAATTTGATGTGTCTTGCTGGTACATTTTTGTTTCATGCTGCTTCTACTGCTTTGATGTTTCCTTTTGATACAATTTGTTTTTTTTTTATGCTTCATCTGAACATGAAGTTTCTTTATTTGTTTATATAGTGAATAAAGAGATAGGAGAAATGAATTTTTGACCCAGAAAAGTATTACTTGTCCTTTTAACTTCTTTCTTAAAATATTTTGAAGAAACTACTTGCAACCTCAGATGCTGAGCAAGCCTATTGTTCTCGAATAATAATGTGTTTTCAGTTCACCTATGAAATGGCGCACCTTATTTTCTCTGTGCTTGTTTACCTAGTTAGGTCGGAATGGTGTGGACTCAGCTGCAGCCAATCGTGCACCATCAACCGGAAGGTCAACGTTTGCACCTCCAGTTGGCGCTAGTGTGAGGCCTCTACAAGCTGTGGAAATTCCCAATGGGGCACCTAGGGATAGAAGGTGAATTGTCAAACTTTTTTGAGATAATTCTCTTGCTACTTCATTGTCATTCTATTAATGATTTTCTGCCCCAGTTCATAGTTGTGACTTATGTTTTTTCTGCTAGTATATGTAGATTGTAGAGTTTCATACATTGTATTTGAGAGACAAGCCACTTTCTTCACTTCTTGATTGCATACAAAGTTTTATGTTCCTTTACAGATATTGCTTTATATCCTTTTTCATAGACCCACAATGTCTATCTCTTGGGATAGACAAGCGTACTATCTTTTTATATTTAGTTTTTCTCAAAAGTATGAATATTTTAATCAGAAAAACTTTCTCTGCTGTTAGTGTTCATCATAATGTTGCTAATGTATTCATTGCATGGGAAATTAGTCTGACTTCCTTCTCAGTATGTTTCATCATTACTGAAATAATTCTATTCTATCTATAAGTAGCAACAAATTTGCTGGGATTAACAGTTGATGTTTCACCATGCTGTAGGGCTGTTTATCCAGATCCCACTTTTGCCCAGTCCACACGGTCACGGGACTCACATGACAGTTCAACACTAACAGAAGAGGTCTCTAACAAAGCTTACTTATCACACCTTCTGCATTCTATAATTTTCTGATGCTTTTGTACAGAACAATTAGTGAACTTACACAAGGCTTTCTTCAGTAATAGTGGGTAACTTTTTCAAATGAAAAAATCTGACGAATGGTGCTTTTGTTTTCAGCTTGAAATGCTAAAAGATGAGAATGTAAATCTTCTGGAGAAGGTGCGCTATGGACTATGGTTCTTCCTTGTATTCTAAGAAATTCCATGAATCAGAAAATAGAAGTGTTCTCGTCTCATACTAAACTTATGTAATACTCTTCCCAATTCAGCTTGGGCTAGCGGAAGAGAAACTTAGACAGTCTGAAGCCCGGACAATGGAGCTTGAGAAACAGGTATTCTGTTCAGCATTTCAAGTATCTGGTATCACTGTCCAAGATTCTGCTTTATTCGTATTGTAAAACTTGATATAATTAATAGTTATGTAGCTTCTTTCAGAGATCTGAGATTTTAATACTGTGCTTGATGAGTTTATCAACATGCATCAAACTATTGCTTTATAGTATACCTTTTCAAGTGTTCAATCGGTACTTGTAGTGTTAAGATTTTATTATTGTATAGTGGTAATCAACTAGGTACATCCGCCTTTTCTTAGAAATTTATTATACTATCATACTGCCATTTTCCATAAGCATAGTTTTTACTTCTAAATGATGCCTCTCCAAATATGAAAGCTCATTCAGTCTGGATTGAGTTTAAAGGTAAACTGTTTTCTTTTGCATTACTTCATTCATGTGACCACTGTGATTGGATAATTTGATTATGAAGAGCACATATGATATCCATTTTATATCTTTGTTGTCTGCAATATCTCCAGGTTGCTAATCTTGGCGATGGGTTATCTATGGAAGTAAAGCTTATGAAAAGGTATTTGGAGTGTGTTTTAGATATTTTACACGTTGTTTCCACTATCACATTATCCATGACCTCCAACTTATGTATGCAGGAGAGAGGAGATGCTTGTAAGAAAGGAGGTATAAGTTTAATTTTGCGTATTTATCTTTATGTTAACAGCGATCATTTGGTTTTTTCTGAAATGGAACTGACCACATGTTAAATAACATTGCTAACCATTTTAGAAGTGTGATGAATGATGCACTAGAATTCCTTCATTTCATTGTTTGAAGTGGCCCAAATCCCAATACTTTATATAATCTATGTTTTGGTAGAATAATTGCTACTCTAGGCAATTTCTTCACCTGCTAGGTGTTACAAGAGGACATGATGTTGATACATATGTTTTCCTGATTTAAAAACAGCAAGAGATAAGAAAAGCTCTTATATCCAAGAATGGTAAAAGCGAGGAACTCACCACTCTTCAACAACAGCTACAGGTAAGGTGCTTAGCCTATGCCCAACAATAAGGAACATTATGATTTCAGCTATCAGTTGTCAATATTGATGTTTTCTGTTCTAGTCTTCAAGAGAAGAAGCATCTGCTTCTGTGAAGAAACTTAAAGAAGCTGAATCCGAAACACAAGAGTTACGCACAATGACACGCAGGATGGTCTTAAGCAAAGAAGAAATGGTTAATTTCCTCTATAATTTTTCTTTTTATCCAAAGATTCAATCAAACATAAATGTCTAGTTGCTTGTGGAAGTTCTGATCTGAAGCACGTAACTATTGTACAGGAAGAGGTTGTCATGAAGAGGTGTTGGTTAGCCCGTTATTGGGGCTTGGCTATCCAATATGGTAATTCAGAATAAGACAACCTTTTACTTTCACAACCAATTCAATGGAATGCTGGTTTTGTTAGCATGTGGGGACCTATAACATCAGTCTTCCTTAAATTCCTGTCATTATTGAGTTTGCAGTAACACTGTTATGTTTCTTAGTTTCTAAATTTCTGTCAGAAAGCAGTGATCAAATTTAACGTATTTTACCAATTGATGCCTTGTTTTTTTCTGAGTAAATTCTTGCAATTCTGCAGGCATCTATCCAGATATCTCAATGTCAAAACATGAATACTGGTCCTCACTTGCACCTCTTCCGTTTGAGTATGTAACATCTGCTGGACAGAGAGCTAAGAATGGATCTGAAACGGAAAGTAATGGTTTGCAAGACGTAGACAAGCTTGTTCACGATTTGACTGTTACAGCAGGGGAAGGCAATGTAGAAACCATGCTTGCTGCTGATAAAGGACTTCAAGAACTAGCTTTCCTGAAGGTGCTTATCTTTTTAATAATTAACTAGGCTTTCATCTGTATTTATTATGCTGGTTCTCAGTAGTTCTCAGCACCTTAGGTTAGCCTGTGCTGAAGATTTTCTAGATCAAACTTTGCCATATACCTATTTTTTGTTGTCACTCTTCTGATGCTCCTTTTTTTTTTGGAGGTTGAGGATGCGGTACTTTTTTCCCTTGCCCAACACCATCGTTCTAATGTTGCTGGAGCAGCTGATCCAGGTTCCTTCTGTTCCTTCTCCTTTTTGTTATTGACAATGTACTAAGAATAGTTTGCACAAAAGGTCATTATATTATGAATCATCAATTGATCAGTTACATAACTCCTTCATTGCTTATCTGAGAAGCTAACTCACGTTTATGGTTTGGTGTTTCACATATGCAGATATTAAATCATCTGGGGATGAAAAATTCACTGAAGCGTTTGGTACTTTTATCTCTATTTTCTGTAAACATCATATTAATAGCTAGCTATATGAGTGATGTTTTTTCAACATTAGTTGGCTGGTTAGCTGTATCATCAGCCAGTGCCATGTTTGTTCTGTTGGGAAACGTTACAAAGTCATGACCAATACTTCATCTAAATTGTGCAGACCTAAGCAAGGAGGAAGAAGAAGATGTACAGTTCAAGGAGGTACCGTCCCATTCCTTTTTCTCTGAGCCTGACTAGACTCAGCAAGATGGTTAATTCTGTGCCAAGTTACTAAGAAAATTATTTTTCTTCATGTTGATTGTCATCCCTTCTACGTCCCTTTTAAGTCCTGCAAGTTTTAGTATACATGGTTTTGTTTTGTTTTTTTGTTCCAATTGACTAGAACAGTGCTGACTTTTAGTTCCTGGTTGTTGGCCTAAGATAATGTATTAACAAAAGGAAAAATGAAGTGTCGGAGTATGACATGTCAGATGCCTAGATTATATAATTGCTAATGTTCTTATGTGGTGACCGTTAACTCTGATGCCACTGCCCAGGCTTGGCTCGTCTATTTCTGGAGGAGGGCTAAAACCAACAACGTGGAAGAAGACATTGCTGAGGAGCGATTGCAGATGTGGATTGATCGACACGACCAGCAACCAACGTCACATGACGCTGTGGATGGTATAATTTTCTTTTTTGCTGATTGCTTTCTCCTTTTGCTAGTTTTCTTATACAGTATTATGCTTGTGGCTGGTGCCACACTGAAGATCGAAGCCACAACGGTGATTGTTGATCGTGATAATCAATCCGGCCAGAAATGACTTATACCTTGAGCATTATTATTGTATTCTCGCAGTTGAGCAAGGCATCCACGAGCTGAGGAAGCTGGGCATCGAGCAGCTCCTATGGGAGCTCTCCCGCCATGAGGCGAACCTCGCGAAAGACGAACCGAAAGACGAACCGTCAGATGTGGAGGACCTGACCTAACAGCCCTCAGCGGAGGACGGCATCCATCTTCTGAAATGCAGTTCAGTCATATATTTGTATATCATACAGAAAATTGGGACATTGTAAACATTTTTGTGGTTTTGGTTTTCAGCTTTGTCACATAAATGGTTCATTGATTCTTTCACCCCCATGTACATAACTTCCACCCTACTTTTGTTAGTAAAAAGCAGCTTGAAGGATGCAATGCACTGAAAGTGTTGCTGTTGACGAACAAGGCGAAATGCTGGATATCGATAGAATGATTGTCGATTGATCAACCGACTCTGCATATATGGGTTACACGGCATGCATGCAGTCCAACAAAAAAGGAACAGGTCATATATACTCTGGAGCCACATGAACAACATTAAATTTTGACTGACAGCAAGAACAGGTGTGAAATCAAACCTTGTGATGCATTTGCAGTGTGCTTTATATACAGTACAACTGTACAAGGCTGAAGGATTCAGTGAATCGGTAATATATACCAGAGCTAAATAAGAAGAACCAAATATATCCGTTAAAGAAAACAAGAAGAACCCGACAGAAAATTAAAGGCTCAGATAAAACGGAGCACAACGAGGCCCATGGCCCGATTGGTTGACAGATCATGCCGCGGCCCGCTAATCTCCTAGACGCACGAAGGCCGGAGCGCAGCATGAATGAGAGCGAGCCTGCAACATAAATCAGCTGGTACTGGTATGAACAATGGCTATTAAGTTTCAAAAAAAAAAAACAATGGCTATTAGCTACAGTATACAATACAACGCAGCATCTGAACCGCACAATGCGATCTAACATTGCATTACGATGCGTACGTTTTGCCGACAAAATATTCACCACACAATCACACAGCATCTTGGAGCAAAGGGTGCCTAGCAAAGGCAACGCAGGCAGTCCACTAACACATCTAGAAAATCACCACGCACATCTTCTCTATCTGCTGTCAATTTGTTTCTGAATCACACACACACCATATATATATATAGGACTAGCAGTGTGCCGCCTGCCCTTTTCCTTTCCGATGGATTCAATCAAGCCGGACTAGCAGTGTGCTAATCCCCCCAGCTCTCTTTCGGAACTAGATGCTACTGTAGAATCTACTAGCTAGCTAGCACTACTTGTCGCTAGCTTTCGGCTGGGAATGAATTTAATTGTATATTCCCATCCGTGCCATGTTCTGGCCGGAAATGTGTGTGTGTGCATGGCCCGGCCTGGGCGCCTAGCGGATTATTAGCATCTTAACTGTGTGTTATGCTCACCTTTTTTTGTTTATACAGTAGTAAGTATTCAGCAACGTCAGTTCTGATTTCTGAAAAGCTAGGGCACGTACGTACGTCCTACTTCGTCCTCCTACAGACTACACGTACGTGTGATTCGTCATGCATGCACTCCGATCCGATCCTACACCGGCCGGCCCGAGCTAGCTACACAACTTGCAGATCAGCAGTGTGCATGGTTTGCCCTGCATTTCGTCGTGCCTATGGGGTCCCACCTGCCAGTGGCGCGCGGCCGCTGCGTGTTTCGCAAAGCGCGTTCGCGCGAGAGAGAGGGTGGCCGGCGGCGGCGGGGCTTGACATGTGACGACGGCATGATGACTCGCACAAGGGCGGGCCGGGGGAGGACCACGATCGAGATCTCGATCCGATGGCGTCCACGGGCCATCGCGCGCAGTCCGAGGCAAGCCCACGGCCCACGGGCTCTCACATGCTGCCGCTGTTCTTTCTGTCTGTTTGTCGATTGCACTTGCACGTTGTTGTTGCGTTTTTCTGACGTAGGAGTACAGCTGCTTTTTCCTCTTCTTTTTTTTTTGGTGCATTTATTTGTTTCTGATATATATCAGATAGATGCTGTTACAGAGTACTACTAGGAGTATACTGTGAGAGCCAATTAGACCTAATAATTAATACTCTCTCCGTATCATAATTAGATGACGTTTTGGACAAGCTTTGAGTCAAACATTGAGAATATAAATCATCAATAACTTTTAAGTTGTTGAGATTCCAAATATAAAAATTATATAAATAGATTTGTCTTAAAAATATTTTCATAAAAGTATACATTTATTATTATTCCATAAATATTTTTATAAATACAAGAGGTCAAAGTTGTGTTTGGGAGACCGTGTCACGGTCCAAAACGTCCTCTAATTAGGATACGGAGGGAGTAGAAGCATGATCATTAATTACTGTTCTTTTTTTTGTTGAGGGTCAGGTGCTCGATTAGTTCTGCATGCATGTTGTTGTTCATGCTTTGGTTGCAGTAGCAGGCACCATTATAGCTAAACTAAAGCTATCACTCTTTAGGTTTAGCCGCTCATCACTGTGCAGATACTAGAGTTATCTATATCCCATCCCATCCCATCCCATCCCATCCCATATATGTGGATGACCGACGGAAAATAAAGCTGCTCGGCTACCTGCAAACTCCCATATGATATGCCTCCTGCCAACTGGCACCTCAGAGTCAGTACAACGTACGTACTGCCGCTGCCCAAGCGGGCCCCAGTTACAGCGTCTGCCGGGAGGGGTCCACGCAACGCAAGCAGTGCAATGTGCAAACAAGAAGCAGGAACAGCAGCAGATCATGCAATGCATGGCATGGCCCATGGCGGGATAAAGGAGGCTGACGCGGGGGTTAGCCTGCAGCGGCGAATCATTAGGGCGAGCCACCAATGCAAAAGGCTGCCCCCCGCCGTATGCCGGCCGGCCGGCCGGTGTGCATGCACAGTAGTGATACTGTGGCCACCACGTTGGTTTGTCTCGTTTATGGTGATGGAGATGGAGATGGAGATGGAGATGGAGATGGAGGACTGATATGTCCCCTTCAGTGACGGTTTTTGAACCGACACAACCATTTCGGCAGTAATGATGTTATCTCATCACTGTCGGTTATGCCAAACCGACAGTGATGTCTCAATGTCGGTTCGTGTGATGCTTGAGCAATCACTACCGGTTTGTGTACCCAACCGGTAGTGTATGTTTTATATCACTGTCGGTTCTAATTGATCCGACAGTGATTTAATTTTTACAATTTGCATTTTAATAATTATTTTGCAGTAATAAACGAACCATTTGATATCGATGTGAAGTTATCAATATTATTACAAAAACCATCAACATTTATATTACAAAAACAATCAACAGTTATATTACAAAAATTCATAGAAGTGTCAATCTTTGTACAATACAATAATTCAACGATTTAGTACTACCAATTCGGAGAAGTATAAGTCACCTATCTTGTAACCAAAAACCTCATCGATGAACAACAACGTATTAAATAGTACACTCACAGTTGCTTCACACTTACGAGCACATGGTGTACTAACAACGGTTAACGGTGGTCGAGTAGTTGGTAGGTCTCCCTTCTTAGTCGCAACCAACTTTACTTGAAATCCTGCAGTAGTTAGTGTTGGCTCTTCATCAGTATATTGCCAGTCATAACCCAATGCATCCATTACTTCGTTTAGAATGGCTTCAAACATACACCCTGCGTAGGTCATGTCATACTCCTCTACCTATAAGTATAGGGTTAATTATGAGCGCAATATTGACAACATATAACAACAAATCTAGGTATAAACTATGAGTCTTAAACTTACCATTGGTGAGTTCTAAGCCATTCGTGCACGGAAACCCTGAAGATCATGATACATGTTGTGATTAATAACTTCAATCTTCACTGATGACAAAGTAGGAAGTGTGATCCCATTTCTTGAGAGCGTGACAGCATAAGCAAAGACAACATACTTAATAGCAAGACCACGCTGGGGTGTCTGTATTCCCACCTCTGAGATTTCTAACACATTGCGCCCGCCAACACCACCGCGGCCACGACCACTACCACGACCATGACCATGACCGTGACCATGACCCATCCTCACGGCAATTGAAAATGAAATACGACATTGGAGTTGTGGACCATTGTTTACACGATTAATCTGAACATCCACATTGTCAATCCCAAAATAGGCAAGTCACTACAAGGAAAAGCGGTTGTAGTGACGCTTTATTTATATGTTAGACACGTTTTATTTTGTCTCTACAAGATTGTAGGCACGATTTTATAAAGCGTGTTAGAAGCGTCTTCGCATGGACCGTGTCAGGACTTGAAGAGACGAGTTATGTAAGCGTGTCAAGGTCATAAAGAGACATATTGTAGAGACATCAGTTGTATGCCTACTAATATTGATACAATTTTATAGATACATTTATATAATGTGTCTACTTTTGTAGTTACGTTATATAGTCGTGCTTCTTATGTGCTAAGAAACGTTGAGACATTCTCATAGATACATTTATATAATGTGTATACTAATATAGTGACGTTGTATAACGATGTTGTATTGTATGTTAAAAAGTGTAGAGACGTTCTCATAGATACATTTATATTATGTGTGTACTAATGTTGTCACGTTTTATAATGGTCAAATTGTGTATCAAGAAGTATAGAGACGTTTGAATAGATACATTATATTGCGTGTCTAACAAAAAAGATACATTGTCTAGTAACATCATTTTGTGTCTCAAAAAAATATAGAGTTGATTTTACACACATTTGTATTTTGTGTCTACTAATATGGAAACGTTATCTAGTAACATTTTAAAACGTCATCTAAAAAACATTATTTTGCATCTATATAATATGTCTATTTACATAGGCATATTTATATTTATGCATTCTTACTAGAAATAAAGAGACTTATACAAAATTGTACACAAATGAATTGGAATGACTAGATAATGAGGTAGTGAATCATGAAGGCGTTGCATTGAAAATCCACTGTCTTTACAAAACAAGATAATGATTAATAACTCATTAAAGTGCACTCTCAAAGAAAAATAAACCATAATCATAAAGAAGCATAGGAAAAGTGGCAATATCACACAAATATTTATATTTTTTACAAACATCTAAAGTCTATCTTGTTCACTCCGAAACTTGAAGCTTGTATTTCCATCCACATCAAGTTACACATGTCCATCAAGCTGCAAAATAAGAGGAGACTGAGTTGACAGACATGAATTCTAATCAAACCAATATAGCAAGAATGAAAGATACCAAGGTCGTACCGGCTTGAGTTGAACTCTTAGGTTTTTTAACCTACAATGAGACATGTGATTAGAGGGATATTTAGTATATTTTTTGGAAATTACAAAAGTATAAATACTTTGTTAATATGAGAGAGAACTTACATGCGAACGAGGCCAAGCAACAAGAAAGCCAATAGCATCTCTCATAGTTTTGACAGAATAGAGTGGTCTAGGTAACATCTCATCTCCATTGTTTCCATTACCATTATTTTCAATGGCCTCAGCATAAACCCCAACAAATTCTTTTCCAAGTACAGTGCCACCAATGCTTTTAGTGCTGTCAGTAGTCACTAACTTTCCTTTGGCCACGACTTTATAATGGTTTCTTAGTGAAATAAGATAGTCATCCAGTGGGCTCTATCATTTTGTAAAACACAAATTCATGATCATCAAACTTGTAATTCATTTAGCTTCAAACAAGGAAAACAAGCACATACCGATCCTAATGGATCACAAGCTGGAGCTTTAGTTCTTTGAGATTTCTGCAATAGACAAAATCAAACCATATCATTGATCTAGCCAGTTCAGCCATACTATGAAGGGTTATAATAATATAAAATGTAGACATACAAGATTGGTCATTGTGCTAGCACGTGGAAAAGTTAGACCTTCAGAACCCTTATCTGCTTGACCTTGATTCTCATGTGCCACCTACAGTCATAGTTGCACTTTCAATTTTCTGACATATACCATGGTTTATGTACCACCCAATTCGGATTTTTGATAATCAAAATAGATGTACATGACCAATAGTTCATAATGTTAGCACACATCATTAGTTCTTAATCAGATTATTGTTATCAATTTTATACTCTGTGATCTAATATTTAATATCGATAGATAACAAAATTAGCTTATAAATACATACATAAGATACATAAATTTTAGATGATATATATCTCTAATTCATGCTTCAATCCATAACATAATTGATAGAAACATAAAATTAATTAAAAAAAATAACTAATGATGTGTTGGCGTAGGAGCAAGAGAGAAAAAATGATTTGATATCTTATAACCTCTACATTGTGCAGCTCTACAAAAAATTGACTAATCAATTAATAGGTTTTAGATTGAAAGAAGAGAATACAAGAATAGGCTATGAGAACCGAAATTTACGGCTCAGAAATCATACCTCACGATGTGCAGCGCAGTGCGGCTGCGGCCACGCAGGCAACAACAACTTAGATCAGCGCGCCTCCAGCGGACAGACTAGTGACAGCCGGAGTTGCTGGCCAACGCCCAACGGCTGCTGCCTGCTTGTGCTTGGTCGACGAGCGGTATAGCGCGGAGACGAGAAACAGCGGAGATGAGATTGCGGCGCGGAGTGGGGATCGCAGCGGCCTAGACGGACTAGCGGAGTCGATGCTGAGGATTCTTTATTTCTGTCCTGGGCCGGTTGATTTTGGCCCAACGCGTCTAGTTGTCATTTCGAATTGGGCTAGGAATTTACACATAGATATTGTAGATGCGTTCAAAAGTCTAAAATTTTACTAGATTTCATGTCACATCAAACATTTGAACATATACATAAAGCATTAAATATAGATAAAAAATAACTAATTACACAGTCACCTGTAATTTCTGAGACAAATCTTTTAAGCCTAGTTAACCCATGATTAGATAATAATTAACAAATACAAACAAAAATGTTACGGTGCAAAATTCCAAAAGATTTTGCATCTAAATAAGGCGATACTATAAGAGGTAATTGGTGTCACGCTTAATAATAATATACTAATTTTTTTATTATAAATACTTTTATTTTTTAAAGTTATAATTATTTCTGGGGAAGCAACAATGATAGATAAATTAGGGACAAAAGGAATAATAGATGGATATATGAGCTTTCCTTGTAGTCTAGTGGTAACAGGGGCATCCTTGGCCCCTTGTGGACTGTACGACTTAATTGGCCTCCCAAAAATCATGGGTCCCAAATTTACTAAGTGACCTTTATTTCTAATGTAACTTTCATGTAACTTGTTCCTTGCCCATTATTTCTAGTGTACTTGTTCTAACTTGCAAGCTATGTGTTATTCAAATAGGATTAGAAAATACGAATTAGGAAATCAAAAGAGGATATTTACAATTATTTTCTTGTTTTGGCACTAAAAATAGGTCTTCACTTGGTTTTCGATCTGGGCCTCCTATTTTCTCGCAACGCACCTAGTGGTAGTGCTGCCATCTAAAGTACCACATGTGTGAGGTTCCAACCTATTACTAGCACTATTTTTCTATTTTTTATGTTATTAATGTTCCACATTTTTTGTGTTCTTTTCATGATATTATATATTATAGTGGCTAAGATTACAAGGTGGTCCAAAAGAAAGTGAAGCAGAATGTCAAGAAATTTATTTTCAAATTTTAAAACAAGTTCCAACCTATTACCGCCACAATTTTTGTGTTCGTTTTTATGTTATTAACATTCTATAGTAATTTTTGTGTTATTTTTATGATATTAGTATTATAATATAGTGGCCAAGATTACAAGCAAGACCGAAAGTCACTTGTGGTAGAATGTTAAGAAAATTATTTTCAAATTTTAAAACTTAAATTTATGGTGATATGAATCATAAGTATAAATGTTTAGTAACTACAAATTTGTATAAAAAATATGTAGAAGAGGATTTAGATATATAAATGATATTAATAAATTTTTTATAATGTCTCTATATGCTACTGATGGATGACGAAGGCACATTTAATTTCATTTCACTTTGACATGTTTTCAATATCATATCAAGAAGCATGTTTACGTGACTATGTACGATTATTGATATGCTTTGCAATGTGTATAAATTATACTAACGGTTTAAAGCGTGTCTAAATTCGTGTTATTTGAGACGACTTTAGTATTGTATAAAAAATCATCTTTAATGTGATATGGAGCGTTCTATGATACGCATTGTAATCTACTGACGATTACAAACGTGTCTACCATCATATCACTTTGAAACGCTTAGAATATCATAATAAAAAGTGTCTTTAATTGTCTTTTAACACTAAAAACGTGTCTAATATCATGTTATGTTGTCATGTTTTTAAAATCGTGTCAAAAAACATCTTTACATGGCTATATAGAGACGTTTTAGTGTGTGTTACTATAAAAGCATGCCTAGAGCTGCTTTTTCTTGTAGTGAGTGTTCCATTAAGCCAATATATTGGATCAATCATCTACAGTACATATAAGACATGTTAATTAACTTGGATGATCTAGTCATACATATGAAACATATATTGATTAACTTACTATGTTTGGATAATTCTGTGGTACTACCGGCAATACCGGATCGAAACCCATCCAAGTACAATAACCACTCCTACCAATTTCTTCCGGTGGTGTGAGATTACGACGTCCAACCATCTATATATTAAATCACATATCAAATAACATATACTAAGATTATCTATCCCTCTCTATTTATCTATCTCCCGATCTATCTTTCTCTACATATCTATCTATTATCTATATTAAATTTCATATCACATATCAAATAACATATACTAAGATTATCTATCCCTCTCTATCTATCTATCTCTCTATCTATCTTTCTCTACATATCTATCTATTATCTATATTAAATTTCATATCACATATCAAATAACATATACTAAGATCATCTATCCCTCTCTATCCATCTCTCTATCTATCTATCTCTCTATCTCTCTATCTATCTATCTTTCTCTACATATCTATCTATTATCTATATTAAATTTCATATCACATATCAAACCACATATACTAAAATTATCTATCCTTCTCTATCTATCACATATAAAATAACATCTCAAACAGACATTTCGTCAAACACCATGGTACCGTGGAGGGAGGTGGACGAAGGTCCGTGGTGTGCTTGGCGTTGTGGCGAGGACGCTGGTGTGGAGCGCCGTCCTCCTGCTTGCCGCGTGCTGCGGCGGCGGCGGCGTGGACGGCGGCGGCAACTCAGTGGGCACTGACGCACGTCTAAATATTTTAGAGCGCGCCAGTGTCTACTTAAATACAAACGCGGCCGTATCATTGCTTGTTCAAGTCACGAACCGGCAGTGAAACAATACATCACTACCGGTTCGTGGCTTGAACCGGCAGTGATACGACAGAGAGACATCATTGCCGGTTGAAGCCACGAACCGGCAGTGATGTATTGTTTTACTACCGGTTCTGCTGTTGACCCCAATAATTGGGGGCCTGTCAGAGCCTGAACCGGCAGTGATGAAGCATCACTGTCGGCCCAAACACAACCGACAGTGATGGGCCGGCAGTGATTGCCGTTTCTGTAGTAGTGTATAGAGCCGGCCGGCAGACGACTCTAGACGAGACAACTCTCTATTTGTGGGTGCCTCTTGTTAATTAAACTTGCATGTGCATCCATCTCCGAATCATTTTATTTCATTTCATTCATGCTCCAAGGCAGCAGCGGAGGCAGAAATAATTTTCGAATGTGGCCGGTTTATAAAGGTCGAATAATGAATCAGCATATATAACATCTAAAAATTACTCATCACTAGAACATAGACTCCGTACTTCATTATGAATCAGCATATATAACAGAAAACCAAAATATATATAGTAAAGCATCATATCGTCACTTTAATTAAATACCTCACTAATTAAATGAAGATTGCATAGATGATTCATCACCAATTTATTAATTATATATCATCTATGTTTACTAGACCAACCTATATATAGATGATCTGCAAAACATATATATGGGCATACATAAATCATGAATTAGCAACTAGTAGTGTCATAGAAACATTGAATAATTGAAAGTAGTATATTTTTATTGAAGATTGTCTTATAATTAATAGGGATAGTACGAGACTCATTACCTTATTCCTTCAGTTGGGTTTTGACATAGGCCGGCCCATGACCATCACTCCATTAGGCCCACCAGCCACTAGATCCAGCTATACACATCAGCCATGTATTGATGTATTTTATGTCCTAGCAAATGTGCCTGTGCATTACAATGAAACTTAATACGTGTAGAAATCGGACTCCATGCACTACGGGAGAACGAAGCGTTGCCGAGTGCCAACGAGCTTGCTTTGACGAGTGCCGTAGATATGCACTCGGCGACGCCAAAACACTCGGCGAAGAAATCTGTGCTGAGTGCCGTCTGTTACACAGCTCTCGGCAAATAAAAGCACTCGGCAACGCCAACCTTTGCCGAGTGCAGCACTCGGCGAAGAATTACGCCCGGAAAAAAAATTCACGGCGTAACGGTCGAACCAACCACGCCATCAAACTTAAAAAAAAATTGCCGAGCGCGAAGGTAAAGCACTCGGCGACGAGCAGCCTTTGCCGAGTGCCATCCACGACACTTGACGACGAGGAGCCTTTGCCGAGCGCTAGGGAAATGCACTCGGCAACGAGCCTCCTTTGCCGACTCGGCGGAGATTTTTTTGGATTTCTTGACACAATTTTTTTGAGGACTTACCACATTATTTAAAACTCACTATTCAAATTTGGGGAAAGTTTGAATTTTTTTTTCTATATATAGTTTATTTTTTTCTTTTCTTTGTATATTTTCGAATATTTCAAATTTGAACTGCAGGTACATGGAATAATGGAATTTCGTCGTTCAAAAAATGTTAGTCGTGATACTTGGTGTATGTTGAGGCCGTATCCAGGAGCCCACATGAAATATCAAGCATCTTGTAGATGTAACATGGCGAGGTAATGACAGATAAAGTGTTTTAAAATTATATAAAATCCTGAAAGGAACTAATTGGCCTAGAGGGGGGGGGGTGAATAGGCGTATCTAAAAACTTATCGCATTGGCTAATCGAAATAAATGCGGAATTAAAACTATTGGTCTAGCCAACACAACACCCCTCTACTTATAACACTAGCACCTAGCAAATTATGATAAGAAAGCTTACTACAGTGCCGGGCTAGGAAGCTCACCTACCAAGTCTAGTTTGCAAGGTCACACAAACCTAAGCAACTAGTACTCTAAGCAAACCGGGAGCTCCTACACATGCTAGTGAAAGCAAAGCGCACAAAGTCTAAGTTCACTAGTAATGCTCAAAAGCAAGGGTACACAAGCCAAACTAGAGAGCTCAAAAAGCTTAGCTACACAAGCTAAGTAATGTGACTAACAAAAATACACAAGTCAATTAGTCACTCAATAGCTACTTCTATGCTACACAAGCAAGAAGGTAACTAGCAAGATACACAAGCTATACTAGTTACTAAAGCAACCACTAAACAATAGCACAAGTATGAAACAATAAGTATAAGCTAGTGAGTAGAGAATGCAAACCCCCGTACTGTACTACCGGTAGTAGGACCGGTACTACCGGTGGTTGACCGGTACTACCGGTGGTAGCGCTGTAGCTCCGAAATCCAAGGAAGATGAGCTTTGAATCCGGATCCGAGCTTTTCCCCACACTTCTTGAGGTTGAGGATGATGATGTTGAGCTTTACTTGGATTGGTTCCTCTCCAATTTGTAGATCGGGCCTTCCCAACCTATGAACTTTGAGGAAGAGAGGAAGAACACGAAGAACACAAGAACAAAGGATAGTCGAAGCTATCTCCACAACATCAAGCACGCGAGACTCAAGATTTATCCCGAGGTTCGGTCCCCACAAAGGAGTTCCTAATCCTCGTTGTTGAGGTGACCACAAAGGTCGGAGTCTCTTCCACCTCCTTGCCTCCCTCAAGCAACCACAAAGGTTAGCCCAAGATTTCCCTCAAGCAACCACAAAGGTTAGCCCAAGATTTCCACTAAGGATCGAAGGGGTAATACAAACGATTCGGGGTGCCCTCACAAATGAATCAACACGGGCAATCTCAAAGAACACCTAGCCGGCTAGGATTCCAAGAATCCAAGAGTAACAAATGCAAAGCAAGCCGGCAAGAAGAGGAAATCAAATGCTCAAGTCGTAGATCGATCCTCTCCACTCCCAAATCTCACTTCTCTCTCACAAATCCACCATGGATTGAAGCCTAGGAGCATGGGGGGAGAGAGAGGCACTTGGGACCCTTTTTCTCAGATGTGGAAGTGGAATAATGGGGGTGGGTGCCGCCCCAAGGGAAGGGGTGGCCTATTTATTCACGCAGCTCCCGACACACTACCGGTGTCCCACCGGTACTACCGGTCCAAGGAATCTGACCGTTGGAGCCTTCCGACCGTTGCATAAAGTTAGCTGACCGGTACTACCGGTTGCTCAACGGTACTACCGGTTGCTCAACAGTACTACTGGTTACTCACCGGTTGCTCACCGGTACTAGCGGTAGTTCATTTTTCAGCACATCTTCAAAGTACCGGTGGCTCAGCAGAAAGCCACAGAAGCACTCTTCTAAGTATGCGTTTTTGCACGGCGTCTCTCAAACGTCTCTAGACTAGTAACTTGAGCACTCTCATCCTCATCAAGCTAGGATAATTCAAACAAGGGTAAAAGACATAGAGTTAATCCAAAAAAAGATCACTTTGTCGGCTATGGTGTGGAACATATGTGGACTCATAAGCTGGGATTAGAGAAGCTTCCCTATTTTGATGAAATTATTCTTCCACATAACATAGATGTAATGCACACTGAGAAGAATGTCGCCGAAGCACTTTGGGCAACACTCATGGACATTCCTGAAAAGACAAAGGACAATCCTAAGGCCAGAGTAGACTTGGCAGAACTATGTGAGAGACCAAAGCTGGAGATGCTGCCTCCAAGAGACGACAAATCATGGAAAAGGCCTAAGGCCGATTACGTCTTAGAAAAGAAGCATAGGACGGAAGTGATACAATGGATGCAGACGCTAAGTTTTCCTGATGGGTTTGCAGCGAATCTGAGGAGAGGAGCGAACCCAGAAAGTGGCCGAGTCTTAGGGATGAAGAGTCATGACTTCCACATATGGCTTGAGCGGCTTCTTCCGTCTATGGTTCAAGGCTACGTACCTGAGCATATCTGGAAGGTGCTGGCAGAGTTGAGTTTTTTCTTCCGCCAACTTTGTGCCAAGGAGATATCTCTGAAAGTGGTTGAGGAGTTAGAAAAAATTGCTCCCGAGTTGATATGTAAGTTGGAGAAGATCTTTCCACCAATTTTTTTTCTTGTCGACGCAACATTTAATTTTGCACCTCCCGACCGAGGTACGAATGTGGGGGCTAGTGCAGAACCATTGGTGCTATATAATCAGGAGAATTATAAAGTTTGTTCGTCAGAAATGTGGAAAAAAAGGCAAGATTGAGGCTTCCATAGCAGAGGCATTCATTCGTGAGGAGGTGTCAAACTTCACAACAACATACTACAATGACAACCTTCCTAGCGTGCATAACCCACTGACTCGCTACAACGAGGAAGAAAATGAATCGACCCTTAGCATATTCAAAGGGCAACGAGGGAGATCAAGTGGAGTAGCAAAAAAGAAGTTGACCAACGTAGAGTGGCAAAAGATCATGCTCTACATGTTGAGAAACCTTGACGAAGTCAACAAGTACCAGGGGTAAGTTCTCAACGAACTTGTTACATACTCCGTAAATTTTCTGCATCCATAAACCTTGTGGCTTGTCGGTGCAGGGAATTTTTTGATGAATATTGGCCTCATCCAAGGCCACCTTCTGACCATGAATGAGAGAAACTTCTTCAAGATGGGTCGCCTAATTTCATTACATGGTTCCAAAGAAAGGTACCTTCATTCTTACCAACTTAGCTTGTTCCAAGTTTGACGTTCGTAGTTGCCTAATTTCATTCTCTTCTGCAGTGCCAACATGATTTGTCTATTAGTGCTAAATTACGACAAGTGGCCAGAGGCTTTGACTATAAGGTCTTGTCATTTAACGCTTATGACGTGAATGGATATCGCTTTCACACAGCAAGCTACGAGAAGAGTCGGCCCAATGCAAGGACCACGAATACCGGAGTATTTACACCTAGAGTAGTTACACCCGACGATGAGCAGGAGGACTATTATGGCACAGTTGAACAAATATACGAGCTCGAATTCAGTGGTGAAAAAGCACATAAGTTAGTCATTTTCAAATGTCATTGGTTTGATCCTGCAGTATCGAGAAAGTCTCCTACACTTGGGATAGTCGAAACAAGACAAGATTCAATATATCCAAGAGACGATGTCTATATTGTGGCACAACAAGCGAAGCAAATTTATTATTGTCCATATGCTTGCAAAACCGACCCACGTCTACAGGGTTGGTATATTATGCACAAGGTATCACCACATGGTAAATGTCCTCTCCCAAACGATGATGATTACAACTTGAACCCACCCACGCATGACGAGGAATTCTATCAACAAGACGAGGGGTTACCAGGGATGCTTGAGATAGACTTAACCGGAGAGATTGAAATGGAAGTAGACGAGGAATGGGTTGTTGATGAGGAAGCTACAGATGAGGTGCATGATCAGAGAGACTTGAACATGCTTGACGGTCTACAACTAGGGAATGACATCGATGAGGACGAGGCTATTGATGATTTGGAGGCTCTTGATAGTGATGACGATACCTATCGTCCAGATAATCCAGATTATGGAGAATATTAGAAATACATGTAATACCATGTTATTTTGTAATTGCATTTTCTTTAGTTTGCATCTCTTGCTAAGTAGTTCTCATTTATATGGACTAATATTGGTTTAATCTTTTTAATTGCAGGCGATGGGGCCCACTAGGAGGAGTTGTGCGTCTACTTACTCGAGAGCGAGGGACACGGAGGTGGAGGGGCAGGCCCAGGCGGAGGGGCAGAGGAGGCGGAGGGACAGGCCCAGGCGGGAGCCGCCGACCGACCACCAGGCTGACGACGACGAGGAGGAGGGCCAGGCCCATGCCCAGGAGGAGGGACCTGCCCAGTAGGAGGGGCCGACCCAAGAGGAGGGGCCGGCCCAGGAGGACGTTCCGCACTCGTCCGAGCAGGGGCCAAGGTGTTCGAGTTCCTCTGGAGCCACCAAACCCTACTCGCGCGGTCCCAGCAAGCTCCCAAAGCGACCAATTCCTGTTGATCGCTGCCCACTGATTAGACTAGATGGTGATAAGTAAGTAAATTCATATGTTCTTCATTTGATATGTTGGAAAATCATAAATAATAAGAGCTAATAATAACTGTTGTTAACCACTTGTGCAGGAACTAGATGCTTGTGGAGGAGAGGGTCCAGACTCGCAATGTCAATGGGGTCCTGGGACTTCTGTGCAGGGAATACTTCCCTGGCTTGGTGTGGGGGACGACCGAGCTTCCAGACATCCCCACGTTCGACATGTACTCCCTCTTCCCCCGCCGTTGCTCCGTACGGAAACTTGGCAGATCAGGTGATTATGGAGTTGTGGGTAAGTATTTCTTGCACTACCGTCCTCAATTCATTGCATTCATCGCTCATTTTTTAAATAAAATAGTGGATACCTCGTGTCTTTATGTAGGACTTCTTCAGATGTTAGCCGGGAGAGGAGCAAAGGGCGTATCAGGTGGCTTACGCTTCCTATAAAAAGCGTGTCACCGACTTGTATTACGCGGCCCGTCTCCAGGTGCACGTTGACTACAACAACTCCAACCGTTTCAGAAAACTCACCAAAACAGAGGCAAGAAACGAGACAGAGAATCTGACAAGGGAGCAGTACATGGATGTAAGTAGAAAACATCTCTTATTGATGTATTTTGAGATTAGCTATGTCTAATTTTTATCTTCTAATGGTTTGTAGGTGATTCCAACTTGGTGCTCCACTCACCCCGATTGCTGGGCTGCTATAGTGGACCGATGGTTGGACGAGGACTGACAGAAGGTGCACAAGGAGAAAAGCGCGCATCGAGCGATGATGCAAGGTAAACCGCACCATCAGGGCAGGGCCAGCCTCAGCAAATATGCACAGAGATATGTAAGTCCTCAACAATTTGTCTAATCTAGCCATCCTCAATTCTGGATGATTTGTAACCACATGTTGTCTTTCTCGCAGCCGGCGTCGCACGGTGGCCTACCAATTGGCCAACTCGCGTCCTTTGCTCTTGCCCACATGGGTCGGGCAACGTCCGACAAAGTGTACAACCCGGATGCAGGTCCAGAGGCGTACACCAACTCTAGCATCCACACCCGCCTCATGGCTTACACGGAGGCGGCAAGGTCAGTCTAGGGGCTAGAGTACGATCCGAGGAGCGAGGAGTGCCTTGATCCTGAGCTCGTGATGAGGGTGGGGCAAGGTAAGAAGCATGGGCGGTTCTGGCTTGGCGACAACCACCTAGACATGGGCTCTACTCCTCCTTTGAGCCGCATCCGAGCAGGGAGCACGAGCTCTTGCGTGCCCATAAGCCAACGACCAACAATGGTGACGACACTCCAGGTAAGTATTTGTGTTGCATTCGTCGTTCTTAGACTTGTACATTCCTTATCTCTGCATTATTGAAATATTGGGGGTCAAATGTTGCAGGCCAAGGTGCAGGAACTTGAGACGCAACATGAGGTCTCGCATCATAGGTTAGAAGCTTTGGAGACCCAAAATGCAGGTTTGCTCACGTTCATGAAGGCACTGGCGGTGGAACAAGGTTGACAGATCCCACCAGCGTTGCTTGCAGCACCGCCACCACCACCATCACCACAACCTACTCCGGTTAGTATGAGTGCGGATGTTTTACTTTCTATATTCATCTTAGTGTCAAACTAGTGATGGCCTTCGAGCTGGTTTCGTTGATTTATGGGCCTTCGTGCCGGATTTGTTGATGTGTCGGATTTCGTGTCGGAAATGTGGCTGTCGATCTTCGTGCCGACGTTTTTATTGCAGGTTTAGACTCCCCGTTCTGGGGAGGTGCTGTCGAATTTTCCAATTTTTTCTTTACATTTATTATATTATTATCTTACAACTCACGTGCAATCTCTTCTCTTTTGTGCAGCATCAGTTGGCGGCGTCGAACCACCCTGGAGAATCGCCGGCATCGCGCGCTGGGCCGTCCCAACACCGAGATTCGCCGGCATCGCGCACTGGGGCGCCGGACGAGCCGTGAGCCGCTTGCGGAGTCGTTTTATGTAGTGAACTTGTGAACTTTGGATAGTGTGGACTTTGAACTTGTGAACTTTGGATTGTGTGGACTTTGAACTTGTGGTTTGTAATAATATTGCTGATTTCAGACAAATTTGATTGTTTGTGCTATATATATGTTGCTTGTGATATATTGCTATTGAATTGGAGTTTCTATTAATTATTATATATATATGTATATATATATGCATTGTTGTGAAAAAGCAAAAAAAAAATGAATGTTGTGCATTCTTTGCCGAGTGCCAGGAAGAGGCACTCGACAAAGAATTTTTTTTGAAAAAAGAAACAAAATTTCGCTGCCGAGTGCCTCTTCCTGGCACTCGGCAAATTTTTTTTTAAAAAAAACAATTTCTTTGCCGAGTGTTGTGCTACCAGACACTCGGCAAAGATTTTTTTCCAAAAAAATTCAAATTTTCTTTGCCGAGTGCAGTACTCGGCAAAGAAAAAAAAAGAAGACGACGTATGGCACCGACGGATGGCGTTAAATCGTTGCCGAGTGTCGGTCTGGCACGAGTGCTTTGTCGAGTTCCCGAGATCCGGCACTCGGCGACGCCTCCTTTGCCGGCTTCAGATTTGCCGGCGGCCCTTCGCCGAGTGCTGCACTCAGCGAAGGGCCCGTCTGCTGTATTGATGCTTGTATGCTGCAACGAAACTCAATACGTGTAGGAATCAGACTTTGTACTTTATCATATAGCTAGGAGAGCCATACCAAAAAATGGGAGAAAGAAATTTGACCTCTTTATTAATATAAAAATAGAATTATTAGGTATATATATATATATATATATATATATATATATATATATATGCACATACTTATTAGTCTTTTTTTTTTCAAATGTTAGGTGTGGCGGCTATCAAACCTTGGCACATAGCTTCCTCCGTCCTTGCTCCGACGGATCTCATAGTCAAATATTTGTTTGCAAATTTGTGACATATCGGTTTTAACAAGTGAGTTTATCTCAACTAGCTGGTTTGAATATAAGTTGTGATCATGCATCCTATTCAATTCGAGTTTTTGTCTCTATTTTTGATTTATTGATAAAAAATAAATAGGGACCTTATACTATTCTTAACCATGTTTCAAAGTATTAGCGATTTTGCCCCTTATAGTTTTGGTCTTGTTTTTTCAAAACCAAGGCAGAGTTTAACCCCCTTTTTTGTAACAAAGATGAGTTCACGGTGTTAGTTTAGCTAATAAAAAAATTACTAGTTTTGCCTATAAGAATCTGTCCCTACCTTTCTGAGTGCTTGATGATTTTACCCTCTATTTTGACCTTAAGTATTATTTTGGCCAATACTTTGAAAGAATTTTTACAGAAAACTTTACAAATATTCTAAAAGCAAGCAAAGTTTACTGCACATGCTCAATCCATCACCGGCAGAATTGGAACGGTTAGAATATAAGGTTAGGGGTAGTACCATCTCTTTAAGATATATTTTTAATATATATATATATATATATATATATATATTGCCTTCGATAACAAGAGTTACGAAACGGTTAAACAAATGAGACTAAAATTAAAATTGGCTTTATGGCCCCGTTTAGGAGAGCTCCAGCTCTACCTTCGCCGAAAATAATATATCTCAACTAGCCAAACTAGCCAAATGTTCAAAATACCGACTGATTTGGGTGGGGTTCAGGAGAGAATCACTTTTCAATTTAATCTAAGAGCTGGGAGATAAACAAAAATCTATTTCACCCCACTCCCTGTTATATTGTGGCGGGAATTCGATCCACATAGAATCAATTCTCATCAGGTTCCCACCCCCGCTGCTACCAATAAGATCACTTTGTCCAAGAATCAAAAAGTATAGATGAAAAATCGAGAAGTGAAGAGCTCTCCCAAAAGAGCCCTCAAATTGCACAAGAGTGAGAACATGGATCACCTAGAGGAAAAGAAAACACTAGTACGACAAAACTGCTGGCGCATGGCCACCCTAGGTATGATGCATGTGTCTGCTCAAAAAAAAAAAAAGGTATGATGCATGTGCATGTGGCAGCTGTTAGTCTACGGATGGGCGGGGGAGCGGCTTACCGAGCAGAGCAGCATGCATGCATGCAAACCCGGGACATGCATATGGGGGCAAGCACGCCAATGCCGCCAGCAAAATGGCCCGCAGCCTTTTCCGCCGGGAGGACGAGGGCCTCCCACTCCTCACTCCTTGAGTTGAGTCCTCAGCCCTGCAGGAATCATTGTCCATCCTGACAAAATAATCACATGGAAGTAGCCGACTAGAGGAGGCAAAATTTTCTTTTGGCCCAAGCCAAACACAACAGGCCCCAGCTACACCAACCACGTACTCGTGTCTCACTTTCTCACGCTAATTAGCTGGAGTAGCTAGCTTATTTGAGATGCTATGCTAGCTCCTAGCTAATAGTTATTTTGGAGCGTTACCTATTTTCTTTAAATATAGGTTATTACCTGACCAATTAATCTAATCCTTCTGTCCTGCTGGTCAAACTATCTAGCTCACTTTTTTATGCGCAAACCAAGTCCAATTAGCTAGGCGAGCAAATTCAATGGGGATAGGGCACCAAAAGGGATAGGAGAAGTACACAAAAATACTAGAATATATGCTTTGCATACATATTGCTTGTCCTTTGAAAGCTTGAGAGAGAGAGAGAGATCAGATTTGCATCAATTACTGCCCTTGCAATCACCTAGAGTACTCACCAAACCAACCACAAGTTCGTAGATGTGATGCATACTTAGCACCTGCTCCCTCCTCTTTTCCAATAAGTAAAAATGTTTTGTTTTTAGATTTCTTGTTTAACCGCCTGTCTTATTTATTTATTTTTATCAAAATAATTAAAAAAATAAGTTTTTATTAAAATATTTCTAATAATAAAATAAGTTATAAAAAAATAATTAATATTTATATAAACATTATGAATAAGAGGAACGGTAAAAAAAGTGTAAAAATAAAAACATCACTTAACGGAAGGAGTACCTAACAAAATGTGCTTATGTTGATTTTCATATAGGCATCTTTGAGCCCTTTTTCTCTTGCTGGCTAGATGCAATATTATATTAACAAGCTGATAGTACATATCTGCTGGGAGCAGCAGTTAGCCACATGCATTCAGGGAGCAAACTGGCTATCAATCAGCTGCATGTCTGGTTGCTTCATTCATGCAAGAGCTAACCATCGATGTGCCATTCTAGAACCTAAAATGTAGCTGGAGAGGTTGCTTATAACATTATTATTTTCGGCTTAAAATCGCTTACCCCACTAGGTAAAACTGTAGCCGTTTTTGTTAAAAAACGAGTGAGAGAGCCTACTCGAGAGCAAGCACACATTTCTCACGTGATCATGCGTGGGTTTCTTGCTAGTGTCGGGAAATCAACTTAGAAAATGCTTTTGTCTATATGATACATTTTTGTATTTGTATTTATAATTTTTGCAGTTACAGTAAACCAGTAAAAAATGAGTGATGAAAATAATTAACCTTCTACCCGAAAACCAAACTGCTCCCTCAAATTCTTCCTTGACAATGAATTATTGAACAGACTTTTCTTCTTGCCGTTATTGTTAGACTATATTTAGACATGACACGAAGAGAGTCAGGGCGCTTCCAATTAAAAAAAATAAAATCCCCCACACGACTGCGCCCCATGAGATTCAAAACTAAGACCCCCTACACTACCTCGAACGTAGTTAACCACCCAACCCACTCAACACATGTGTCAATAAATGAGACTCTTCCCTTTTGAACCCATCATCGAGGGACCTTTAGTCCCGGTTTGTAACAGCAACCGGGACTAAAGACATCGGGACTAAATGTTCTGGACTAAATGTTCTGGACATTTAGTCCCAGTTGGTAACACCGTACTAAAGGAGACTCTTTAGTCTCGGTTGGTGTTACCAACCGGGACTAAAGATCTATTAGTCCCGAACGCAAAAATTTCTGAAACTAAAGCTCATTTTGGACATCGACCAAATGCATGTTCTGTAGTAGTGTATATTAACAATTCATTACATGAATTATATCTTGCTTTCATGGTATCAAAGCTCTTATTTACCAAGAGTGTTAGGAAGAGGGCCTTCTACTTGGTATAATTTGTTGAGGTGAGATCGAGAACAATGGGGACCGCGGCCTTGATGTTGGAGAGAGACACTGCTGCCTAGGTGTGAAGTGCGGTGGTGGCCGCGTATGCATGGGCCGCTGCATACACCTGGGCAGCCATGGCATGGGTGGTTTGGAAGTCGATGTCAAGCTACGCCCGGGTAGCGCGGATAGCCTCTAGGCGTGTGATGGTGTCCTCGGCTGCCTGGATGATGGTCGTGTGTCCGCTTTGGCAGTTTGGAGATGTAACACCCTAACTTCTTGCATTTTTCCAAATAGATTAAAAGTAAATTTGAATTGCATTTATGTGTGGACATTCAAACATAGGAAAATTAATTAAGGTTTCCACAAAATAAAAGCTAGCACCATCCTAGAAACATTTGTGTTGCATTCATGCTGATGCATAACTTTTGGTATTGTCTGGAAATTTCGAAAATTCAAACTTGAATTCAAAGTTCATTTGAAAAAGGGTGTTTGGAAATTTAAAATAAAAAGAAAAGCATTTCTCTCTTTCTCTCTCCCTCCTTCCACCTATCTGGTCCGCAGGCCTGTCTCCCCCAGCCCAGATCTCTCCCCCTCTCTCTCTCAGTTGGGCCAGCACACTGCAGGCCGGCCCACTTCCCCCCACGCTGCATCCCTCTCTCTCTCACTGGCAGACAGGGCCCGCCAGTCAGCTCCCTCTCCCTCACTGACAAGCATGCCCCACCTGTCAACTCTATCCCTTCCCTTTTTCTCTCCCTCCCCTTTCCTTGTTTCTGTGCCGACGGTTCCCCCCCCCCCCCCGCCGAGCACAATCCGAGGAGGATTCGACCCCCCCCTTCCCATAACCGCACCGAGCCGTGACGTGCAAGCTACGCGCCGCACCGCTGCCTTCCTTCCTCCCTTTCCCTTCCTCTTCTTTCCTTTTCTCCGGCCGCCGCCTTCTCTTTCCAACCGAGCGCGAATCCTCGGTGGATTCCGCCTTTCCTTTGAAATCGACCTCCCCCGAGCTATTTAAGTGGAGCACCACACCCTTCCGTCCCCGCAATTGTCCCTCGGAGCTCGCTGGAAGCACACCAGAGCTGCAGAGCCCCTCTGCGCCGCCGCAGTTGAGCAGCGCCGCCGCCGCCGTCGATTCTGCCTCTGCCGAGTTCCTCCGCGCCAACCAGCTGTTCCTCGAGCCTCGCAGTGAGGTAAACGACGCCCCGAGGCCTCGCTCTCCCTCCCCGACCTCTCTGTCGCACTGCTCCGCGATTACCGACGAGGCAGAGCCGCTGCGCCGCGTGGTCACTCCACCCCCGTGCGCAATCGCTTCAACCAGCTCCACCACCGTGTTCGCTTTGCTCTCCTCTCTCTCCCTGGCCTTTTTGCGCTGAGAATGGCGCACCCGATCACCGAGTTGTGTTGCGCCGCCGCTCGCCGGCAATGGCGCCGTCGCGCTCTGCTCAGTCCCGGCCGGGAGCGCCGCCCTCCTCCCCCTTTCTAATCTTGACCGTCAGCTCTAGATCGGACGGATCTCAGGGCTCGGTACCCCTTCGGCTGGCTCTTTTACAAAAGAGACCCCGCCCTTTTAAAGTCTAAACCCGCGGTCCTGTTGGCGTATTCCCTTGTTATGGTTTCAGTTCTGGAAGGCGCACTTCTTTTCTGTTTCGTTTTATTTCTAAAATAAAAAGGAAAATTCTATTTATAGTTTTGCCACCCTATTTTAAATGCTCATAATTTGCTCATTTTAAATCCAAATCGCACTGTTCAAGTTGCGTTAGATCCGTATTTTCATGCTCTATCCAGTAGTATAGATTTCATCTATGTTAATTACTTTTAAAAATGAAAGAAAATTATTTCTGTAATGCTTTAATCTTGCTCTTTTCCAAATCCCGTTTAAATCATATCTTTCTCGTTATAGCTCCGTTTTTCGTGATTCAAGCGTCTTTGTGATCGTAGTGAGACGTAGATGTGTTTTATAAACCCTTACTTTTGTTTTATTGTGATTGGTGTACTGTTCTAATCTATAGTCTTGTTGCTTGCATGTATGCCTCTGCGTGATTGCATGTGTTGTGGTGATCGAGTACAGACGGTGAGCAGTACGTGGGTGACCAAGAGTTTATCTTTGAGCAGGATCAGCAGGAGCACTTTGAGCAAGGCAAGTATTCATGGGATTATCCTTGTTGTCCTAATCACTTAAATCATTAATTCATGATTGCATGCGTTTCCTTGATATCCTATTTAGTTTCACCATAGCTTTGTATCTTATACCTTGTTACCTTGGGAAGTTATGCATTTGGGTAGATCAAGCTAGTGCTCTCGAGACATAACCATGATCATGTAAACCTGACTAATGACTTGTGCAACAATGGTAAAATCTGCTTTTTAGCAACATGGATTAGGGTGAACTAGAGCACAGTTTTTGAGATGCTCTAGAACCTCCGTAAGCGATCACCCGGGATATACAGTACAACCATGGGGGCTATATGGCTCTGGCTTTAGTTCAGTATTAGGGTCACTCTCTCGCATGCGGCAGTTCACGAAAGTTGCCATTGCCGAGCGGTTGCGGAGCGGCTGGAGTGGGGACCGCTGCGTGTGCGTACCATCCCGGGGCTCCTATATACCCCTTGCCCGTGGATCCGTACTGTCTGTGGTATGTCAGCGAACCCCTTTGAAAGACTTCATAGTGTTCCCTGCCCGCTCACCTCGGTAGTGTTAAGGGAGTCATGATCCCGGGGCATTTGGGCAAACACGACTCATGGGTAAAGTGTACAACCTCTGCAGAGTATTAACAACTGATATATTAGCCGTGCTCACGGATACGAGCGACCTGGAATTCTTATGAAACAGAATGACTTTAATCTATCATTTACTGGTTTGCTATTCATTATTCATGTTTACTCGATCATATGGTTATTGGGCTGTTGTTTATATTGATGCTATCCTATGCTAAAATTGTGATAACTTAAAAGCTAATGCAGTTTAACCAGTGTCATACCTTTTTGAGCCTCATGAGCCCCATGTTTATTTGTTGAGTACGAAAGTACTTATTTTTTGAGCCTCATGAGCCCCATTTTTGACCCTCATGGCCCCATGTTTACTTTTTGAGTCCCAGTTTATCAGAGTTAGAGGAGTATCCAGAGGACTACTGGGTTTTGGGGATCAACCGTTGACGCCCCGGGTGCTAGGGGAGCTTCGCGGAGTTATCTAATTTCCGTTGTTTTGTTATAGACATTATTTAAATATCATTCGCATGTTTAAGCACTTGTGATGATAAAATTTTGATAATTTTGTCGGTTATGTGTGTGCTGATTTGGACACACATAAGATTATTGCATCCCTTTTTGTTTTAAAAAACTGGGTGTGACGGAGATGAACAATCAACACGTGCCGCCGCGATGGCGGCGGGTTTTACTTTTGGGGGCCAGGGATGGGAGGGCCCCTAGGAAACGAAGGCCATGGCGAGACGAACATAGAGACTCCTAGAGAATAGAGAGAGTGGTGGCGGTGGGAGGGCGCACCCATAAGTGGGCTAGTGGGTTTTTTATGGGAGGGGAAGAAACCGGTCGCAGGAGCGAACCGCTTGTTGATCCCATATATGAAAGCAAGATATAATTCACGAATAAATTGTTGATGTCCCAAAAGGGCCCCACACTATGATTCTGGTCCCTGTAAAAAGAGGGTTGGCCTGTCTCCAAAGCTTCTCAGTGCTTGTTTCCTTTGCCAGTTTTTAAAGTATGGAAAGGTTTGTCTTATAAATGTAATCTTTGGTATATCAACAATTCTTGAGTGAATTATATTTTGCTGGTTTTCAGATGAATTAGTAAATACGGGAGGACTTTAAGAAAGAGATTGGAACGGTTTTAAGTGCCCCCTGCATAGAGTAGGGTTTTTGGGCCCTTTTCCCCCCAAAAAAAGTGATTCTCCGAAAGGAACTTTAAAGTTCTCCTTTGTTCCCAGGTTTGAAATCTGGTATTGGGAAACACAAATTCCTCTGCCTTCTGTAGGAAGGTTAAAACACGGAATTTTTAAAAAAAATAGCATTTGAGATTACTCTTGCCCCCTACAACATTGTTTAGGAAACCTTTTTTTCTTTTTCGAGTGTCTTTTTGTTGTCAGGTTATCTAAAAATTTTTTAGTCAATTTTCTTAAGTATTATTCGGTTGCAAAGGGGTTTGGAATACCAAAAAGGGGCGTTTTGAAAAAAGGCTACTTATTGGGACTAAAGTTATTTTTGAGCTAAACTTGGTTTGGTGTGAAAAACCAAAGTTTTCCGGCCCTTTCCTTATGCGAGAAGTTTTCAAGATTGAACCCCCTTTTTTTTTTTACTTTGCAACCCTTTTAAACTGTTCAATGTTTTTTCCTTTTTTAAAAAAAATGAAAAATAAAAGGGGGCTTCCCCCCTTTTCTAAAAAGAGATAAAATAATGCTTAAAAAATATGCAAATAAATCTAAAATAAAAAGGGAATTGGTTAAATAAGGGGGTTAGGGGCCAAACGGGGCCCGAGTCACCAAATCCCCATTTCAACAAAAAGTTGCAATAAGAATTTTTGTTTTATTTCTTTTAAGATTTCAAAAATTACTATTTTAAATTTTTTTAAAAAAAAGGAAAAAAAAGAAAGAATTTTTCTTGAAAATTGGAATTTCAATCTTCCCAAGGTTTTTTTTGAATTGACTTTTTGTACTCCTAAAATTTAAAAATTATAAGTTTTTCAGTTCTCTAAAATTTTATGGGGCTTTGGTTTGCTAGCTCCTTTCCCCTTTCTTTCTTTCCCGGCAAATAACCCTTTTCCAACCCCGGGGAATTAAACCAAGAAGGGGGAAAATTTTTCCCCCCCAAGACAGGTGCCCCAATTATCCAAACTTAATATAGCTCCCTCACTTTTTTCCTAGAAAGCTACATATTTCTATATACTTTTAAAAATCCATATTTTTGCTTAACCAAATATTTTTATTAAAAACAAAAATTTTGTTTTGATCTAAAAAATGAAAGCTTATAATTTAGAAGGAGAGAGGGTGAGCAGGGATTTGCATTGGGAAAGTATAACAATGTGTAAAACATATATCAAAATAGTTCACAAAAAACCAAAAAAAAAAAAGGAAAAAAAAATAACCTACTTTAAAAAAAAGGGGAAAAAAAGGCCCGGGGCATTCAAATGACCCCCCCTTTGCTGGGGAACAAGAGTAGAGCGATTTTCGGAGGACACCGGTTCTTGGAAAATTTGGGGGGACACCCCCCCCAAAAAAAATTTTTAAAAAAATAGAAATAAAATCATGAAGTCCAAAAATTAACTAAAAATTGTTTTTTGTCTACATGTTTTAAACTATATGTAAAAATTTTTTTTTGCACAAAAGACATTTCCCCCCTTAAAAATATATAAATTAACCCAAAATTAATTTTTTAATTTTTTTTAGGAACCAAAATTTTTTTGGAAAAAAAACCCCAAAAATGCGCAAAACCCAAATCTTGACCAAGCAAAAAAATTACCAAAATAATAAAATTTATAATGGTATATTTAGTAAATTCTTAAGATTTATTTTTCCCCCTTTAATTATATATTAAAATTTATTATTTTAAAGCTAATTTTTTTAGTATAGCCCCTCATTTGGTGATTTTATGCTTTTTAAATGTTTTTTTCCAAGATTTTTAGTGTCCACAAATATATGAAAAAACCCAACTATGCTTAACTTTGTCAATTTTAAGATAAAGGCAAAATATTTTTTTAAGTGCAAAACAAAAATTTTACTATAAATTTCTCATAAATGTAAGCAAAGAAAAATTTTATAAAATTTTTGGGCACTTATAAGATTTTATATCTTTTTTTTTAGTTTTATTTCTTTAACCCAAATGTCCTCCAGTAAATTTCCCAAAAAAACCCAGAGTGTCCTCTAGCAAAATTTCCTTTTTTAAAATATCCAACAAAAAGGGGTGGCACTTTGAATGTCCGGGAATTTAAATTTTTCCCCAAAATAAAAATGACATTTTACTTTAGGAAAAAAATAAAATGACCCACATTTTTTTTGTCTCAGGGTCTTTTTAGCCCCTTCCCGACTCTCAAAAGGACCAAACTGTTCCCCAAAAATTTTGATTTTGATTAAATTTTCCCAATCCGACGGATGTGGCGCCCCCATGTTGGCACCTGTGTCAGCAAAGACAAAGTGATGACCACAACTTTGGTAGTTTTGCACATTTGTTTCCCCCCAAAAAAAGGGGATATTAAATAAGTTACTAAAATTTTTCATGGGATCAAAACAAACACCCCTCCATCCGATAAAAAATGGCTTTAAAGACATTATTTAGCATTCAAAGACTTTTTAATTAGATTTTAAAAATTTTTTCCCTATATGTACCCCTATTAAATAGTTTTTTTCGCTGCATTCTATCCCCAAGGAAAGTGATCATGTCAAATTGGCTACGCAAGGGGGTTGGGATTTTTGGGCGGTCCCGGGTTCTACCCCCTTTTGGTTGCAAAAAAAATTTGTTTTTCCCCAAATTTGCAGGGCGCTTCCCTGGTTGGCTTGAGGGTCGGTGCGGAATAATCGAGGGGGAGCTTGCGTGACACGTTGCGGGGGGACTGCATAAATTTGTTTTGGGGCCCCGATCGACCCAAAAAAGGGGAAATTCGCGACTAAACACCGATGTACCTGTTCGGGGCCAAACCCCCAATTGTTTTTTTTCCCAAACAAGAAATACACAAAACCCCTTTAAGGTCCGGGTTGGGAACACAACCACTAAAAGTCCCCCCCCCAAACCCCGTTGGGGTGTAAGTAAAAACCTTTAGCCGGGGTTGTAACCCCAAACCGGGGACTAAAATCCCCTCCCCAACCTCGTTGGGGGTTTTGGAAAGAAAGGGTAAAATCAAGTTTTGGAAGGAAAAAGGGCCAAAAGCATGACCAACCAACAAAACCCCCTCCCAAGGGCTCGTTGGTGTGAGGAGCAAGGTAAAATCAAGTGGGGATGGAAACAAGATTTTTAGCATGGTGGGGGAAAAGGAAAAAGGGGGAAAGGGGTTTATTGCTAGGAACCATTTTGGGTTTGGTGATCAAACATCAAAGGGGAAAATAAATCACTTTTAAGGATAATAACTGTACTATCAAGGAGAGCCTTAATATATGAAAACATTGAATGTTTTGAGAAGAAAAACAAAATGCAATTAAAAGGGAAAAACCAAAAATGCAATTTTAGAGTTTTTGGAGGGCCAAATGCTATTTTCTTGAAAAAAAGGGCAAGATTACCAAATTTAAAAAGAAATTTGATGAAGGCCCTTCGTACTTGGATACTCAACTAAAAGCAAAGCTTATAGAGTAGGGAATCAAACTCAGGGCATATTTGGGGAAAGTGCAAAATTTTAATTTTGGATAAAAAACAAATGGATCTCAAAATAAATGCCCAACCATGAGGGTGTGAGAGGGAACCAAATTGGGCCAATGCAATGAAAATAGGAAATTTTGGGGAAAATTCGCCAAGGCAAGTGGATAGGGACAAATTTTGAAGATCAAGTGAAACCTCCACCCCAATTGCAACTCAATGACAACAAGCTATTCACCCCTCTCCAACTCAAGATAAAAGGGGCTATTTTTCATCAACCAAACCCAATGATCAACCAAGTATAACCCAATCAACTTCCAATACCCCAACCCCAACACCCATTGCAAGAGATAAACCTAAAGATCATTTTATTGAGATATCACTATGGTGTACAAACAAGATCAAGTTTGGGTTTTCATTTTTGAACACTATTTTTTGGGTATCATCAATTACCCAAACCCAAGTTTTGAAAAGGATTTCCCAAGATATTGATTGGGGAATTTATCAATAAAGACTCAACAACTTCACTAAAACCAATTTTGGGGACTAGTTGAAGACCAAAGAACCAAAAATGTCTTTGGGAACACAAAGATGGGTCTTTCGCAACAAGCAAGATCAAAAAGGAAAGGGGTGGGGAAACAAAGCAAGACTATTTTGCAAAAGGGGTACACTCAATTGGGGTTTTGACTTTTGAAAACATATGCCCGGGGGCAGGGGTTTAAAAAACAATAAGGTTTCTTTTGGGTTTTAATGTTTTGTGCTCAAAACACAAGCTCTATCAAATGGATGTGAAAGGCATTTCTAAAGGGGTACATCAAGTTTTTGGGTATTTTTGAGCAATCACCCTTTTGAAGATGACAAAAACCCAACCATTGTACAAGCTAAGAAGCATTTATGCTTGAAGAAAATCCAGAGCATGGTATGAGAGGTTGAGAGTTTTTCCCCCTCTCAAAAGGGATTCTTTAAATGGGTAAGGGTTGATACTACCCCTATTCCCCAAGAAATTGGGAAGGACTTGTTTGTTTTGAAAATCTATGGGGATGAAATTATTTGGTCCCCAAATCAAAATTTTTGTGAAGCTTTTTGGCACAATGATGGCTAAAGGGGTTTGAGATTCAAAGCTTGGAGAGCTTAGTTTATTCCTTGGTCTTCAAGTGAAAAAAATTGAAGAATGGGACTTTTGTTAGTCAAGGAAATACATAAAGGAAATGCTCAGAATTTTAAACCCTAGATAAAGCAAATAAATTAGAAACCCATGGGAAAAAATTGAAATTTAAAAGGGTGATGCTAGGGGAAAAACATGGTAGAATAAAAAGGGCTTATAGTTTAAATGTTTTGGTATTTTGCCTAGTGCCCCTTTATAAAACCCGGGATGTCATTTTTTTGTATGCATGTGGGGAAAGGGTTTCAATCATCTCCAAAGAGAGTCTTTTGGGAAACCCACAAAGAGGATTTTGAGATTTTGAAGCATAAAACCTAATTTTTGGGTTTGTGGTACCCAAAAGGGGAATAAAAATTTTGAGTTACTTATACTCCGACTGGGACTATGCGGGGCCAAGATAAAAAAGGAAAAGCATTGGGGCCCTTTGGGAAATTGCTTGAAATCCCCCAAATTTTCAGGGTCATAAAAAGAAAAAAAATATGTGGCCCCTTTTCAAACCGCCGAAGCCAGTAAATTAGTGCGGGAGTTGTTGTGCACAAATACTTTGGATGAGAGCTATTTTGAATGACTTGGATAAAATTCAAGCAATCCCCTTTCCCTAGTACAATAAAATGCAATAAAAGCTCACCAACAACCCGGGTTCAACACTCAAGAAAAAAGCATAAAAAAGTCCCCCAACCATTTCTTAAAAAGATCATCAATTAAAGGGAACATTTTTTTCACTATTTTTTGGCACCGAAAAACAATTGCCATATCTTTCCAAGCCACAAATGAAAAATTTTGCAACAAAGGGAAATGATTAAAATATCCCTTGTTTTCTCCAACATGATTGAGCACCCCCCACTTTATAACTTTCCCCCCTACTCCAAAAAAATGAAAGGGTAAAATTTGTTTTGAACCCATTCATGCATACTTGTTAGGACTTGTGAAGCAAAACGACATAACTCTCTTCTGGGCCCCTTTTCATAAAAAACAAAATGTCTTAAATCTTATATGGTGCCACTAAAAGCTTCTATATTGATAAGATCTAGGGGTGGGCATATGACAGGGTTAATGTGCTTGAAAAACCCCTAGTTTTGCTCTATGTCTAAAAACCTAAAAGTTTTAAAATTCAACATGGGCAAGAAAACCATCTTAGCATGTGTGAAGAAGCTTGTCAGGGTTTTAAACCCGAATTAAAATTCTGGGAAAGTACCCTTAGATCAACCCAAAAATTTTAAAAAGCAATTTTTTTCCCCTATCTCACACAAAGGGGTGCAAAAATTTAAAATATCTATTTTTGGGTCCCCCCTTTTTTGTGTCAATTATGAAAAAAAGGGGGGAGAAGTTGTAAAAAATATCAGGGGGGAAAAAGTAAAATAAAGGGGGAAATTTAAAAAAAAAGGGAGAAAAAAGATAAGGGGAAAAAAAAAAATAAAATTTGAAACAAACATACAAAAAAGGGGAGCAAGCCATAAAAACTATTTTTTTTTGGAATTTTTGCATCCCATTTTATTTTTTCACAAGTACTTAAAATTTCCCAAAAAAACATGTTTGTGTGGTGCTTGCTAGGGGAAAAAAAATTAAATAAAGTTTGATCAACTAAAGGGCCTGGGTTTTTACTTGCCCTTTTTATTTTTCAAGCTTTCTCTAAAACCTTGCTCTTAATTTGGGAACTCAAAAAGGGTTTTTATTTTTTGTTTGAAAAGGGGTTTTCCCTAAAAAATTTCATGGTGCAAAGGGGTGATCATAAATTCCCCCTTAAAAAAATTCCCCGATGTATAAACCCTTCAAAGCCCCAACTCTTACCCCCTTACACATTTGGTACATTTACTCCCCCAAAAATCCCTATCATACAATTGAAAAAACTTGAACCAAACCATGAAGCCCATATGGGGATGGAGCTAAAAACCCAACAAAACCCAAAATTTGTGTAACTTAAAAAAAATTTTGAATCTTTGAAAAAAAAATCTTGACGGGCAACCCCAGTTAAAAATTTTTTTTATATTTCATATTTTTTTGGGAAGGGGTTGTCATAAATTTCCCAAAAAAGGGGGAGATTGAGAGCCCCCATTGTTTTGGTTTTGGTAATTGATGAAACCCATCGGGAAACCATTTTCGGTTTGGTAAATCAAAAAAATCATAGGGGATTACACTTTTAGGTTTAAAAGCCGAAACAAACAAGGAGGGGGCTCTTAATAGTTTAAAGGGTTTACAGTGCCACTGGGGTTCATATGCTTTGGGCATTAAAATCAATTAAACCCAAGTGAAACACCAACTTAATCCAAGAAAATTTGGGGAAACAAAAGCAACACACGACAAAAGTGGGGGTTCACTAGTGTTGGCTCTTGGAATTTTGGAAGAATTGGAGAATTTTTTGGGCACTGGAAGCAGCCCGAACGCGGGGCCCGGGGCCCCAAATTTTTCTGGCCGCCCGGGACCAAGCGGTGCGTCCGGGGGGCAAACCCTTGCTCCCCCTCGCGGTGAGGGGCCCTCCAACCTGTTTGCCTTCCAAACCAGAGCTCCAACCGGCCCCGAGCCTAGCGCTCTCTGAAAATCCCCTGGAAAAGGGGCCAGATGAAATCCGGGGTCCAGACCAAAAAACCCGACGGGGCCCCCGGAGGAAAGTGCTCCCCTAAAACGCTCTCTGCGGGGCGTCCACGCAAAACTTTTTGTGGGGCCCGGGACCTCACTGTTGTGATAAACCGGGGCACTTTGGCACCTTGGAAAAGGCGCAAAGCGGGCATTCAAACCGAGGCTCGACTAGACGAAAGTGCGTTGGCCCGGGACGTCCCCCTGGGGGTGCGCCGGACCCAAAACAACCAGAGATTTGAGCAAGCCTTTGGGCTCATTTCGGGGAGGGGCCCCAGCCCGCACTGATGGCCCTGTCCCCCCTGTGAAACGCGCCGGGAAGGGGGCGCAGGGGCTTAGTTCGAGGGAAAAACCCGCTAGTTGTTGAGTGGGGGCTATAAAATTTGGGTAGGGCCCAAACCCCTTGGGGGGCTCTCTTGCCCATTCAAACTCACTCATACATTTGTGCTTGCTTGATAAGTTTCCACCACCTCCTTAAACTTTTTGGGCATATTCAAAGAGATAAGTCATCCAATGCATTGCTTTTTTTATTCATACTATGGCATTTGGGTGTTTCTTTCGCCCATCGCGGAGCTCTTTGTTTTCTTGGGGGATTCCCAACTCCTAAACGGCTTGGGTGCGACGAGGATCGTTAGGGGAAAAGGAAGGGTAAATTGTTTTCCGGCTCCATCGGGGGATTGTGGGGGGTTCTTGAACCCCCCCTGGGAGATTCGCGAAAGGATCTCTAGTGGATCCGAAAAATTTGGGGGATCCCCACCCTTGTTTTTGGGTTGTGGGGCCACCCCTTAAAAGGGTTTTGACTTTGATTCCCAAATTACGCGTAATCCCCAAGTGGGTGTATCGCTACAACGAGGCCCTAGCTTTTTTTGGCAAACAAGGGAACCTGGGAAAAAAATTTTGGTGTCCTAAATTGTCTCTCTACCGGGGTTTAACCCTTTTGTTTTGTTTGGGTTATCTTTTGGGTTCATCTCTTCCTTTGGTATAACCATTCTATCCTAGTTTTGGGCATTAAAATTCTTTCTTTCTTGAAAAGTAAAGCCTCTTTTTAGTTTTGTGTACTTACATATTTTCATTATTTATTTTGCTCTTGGGGTTGACATAAATTTAAAATTTTTGCTAGTAACTAAATTTGGGGAGGGCTTGCCAAACCCTTTAGACAAAGGCAAACTTGTTTTAAAGCCTTTTTTAAATTCTAAAAAATTTTGTTTTAAGTTTTGTTGTAAAAAAAATTTAATTGGGCAAATTCACCTCCCTCTAGCCATACCTAGCCCTTTTTAAATTTGGGTCAAACTTTGGTAAAAGGGGGGAAATTTTTTTAGCCCCGGGTTTGGTGTTCCCAAGGGGGGTTTAAAAGGGTCCCCCCTTTACCCCGGTTGGTTTTAAACCAAACCCGGGGTTAAAACCCCTTTAAAACCCCCTTTTAAAAAGGCAAAAAAACCCGGGGGCAATTTTTTGGGCTTTACCCCGGGTTTGGTTTTTCTAGGGACCAAACAAAAAGCCCCCCCCTTATATTGAACTTTTTTCCCCCTTCCCCCCCTCCCCGGGGCTCGAGAGCTCATTTTTTCCCCCTCTCTTTTTTCTTGCTCTTGTTCGGGGTTTGTTTCTTCATTGTCCTTCATCCCTTTTGGGTTTCTTTGTTTTTTTTTTAAACACTTTACGCCCCACCCGACTCGTTAAAAGGGGTTACTATCTTCAACCCTCTTTTTTAGGGGCCCCCCATATATTTTTTCTTGTCTAGATGTGTTTTTTCCTTTTTATTTTCTCTTTTTTGGGCCTTTTTAAAATTTTTCATTCACTTTGACATTTTTAAAAAAATATTTTGAAAAAGGGGCCAACAAAAAAATTATTATTCAAAAGTAAAAAACCCTTTTTCTTTTCTATTTTAAAAAGTTCCACTTTTTCAAGTTAATTTATTTAGTTTGAAAAAATTAATTTCTTTTTTAAGATTTTTTTTAAATGTTTAAATTTTTAAGGGGGAGGGGTTTAATTGATTTTTATATTTTCCACATACCTCAAAATAATTATATATTTAGTTTGAAGAAGTACTCCCTAGAATACTTTAGTTGCCCTACATGCACATTTTGATTATAGAGAAATGAAATTTTTTTAATTTTTTTTATTTTTTTTTTTAAGAAAAAAGGGAAAAATTTTTAATATCTTTTTTAAAAATAAAGTAAAATAATGACAACTGTTTTGGGGACAAATCCTCTGATGGGGTTTCCCAAAAGCGCCTAAGGCCAAACCTCCCTTTTAATTACCTGTGCAAGTGTATGCAAAAGACTGTGAAAAAGTCCCAAAGGGGGGAAGGGCGGGTCCCAACAAGGGCCCGGATCTTCTAAAGTGCCCCAGATCGAAATTTTGGATTTTATAAATTTTGTCACATTTAAATTTTTTATGGTTAATTTCACCAAATATTTCCTATGATTTTGTTTAAAAAGTTTGTTTTTTTATTTCTATTTTCAGGGGGATGGCACGGATGTCGGGGCGGGTTTTAAAAGGGCATTTTGGGTTTTCTGTGAAAATAGTGCTAGGGTTTTACATACGCTATGTCGGGGTTTTCAAAGCATACATTAGTATTTTATTCTGGGAAAAGACACATATGGGTTTTCCCCATCTCGAAACTAATTTAAAAGCCCGTTTTCCATGCAAAAATTTTTTGAAGGGGGTTTCATGTCAAATTTTATTTTGGGTTTGGACCAAGAAAGGAGAAACCCAAATTTAAAGAGGAAAAGACGAAGAAGAGCATTGGACCCTGCGACATTTTTGCTCAATATGGTACTTAAATGATACGCAAGGGGGAAAAACAGAAGAAGAAGAGGCAGGGGCGGGGGCAGGGGACACACTCCCCTGAAGATGATGGTCAAATAAAAAAAGGGATCTAAAATTTGTATTTGGGGCCCAAATTAAGTTTACAAATACTTTTTTTTGTAGTCATTTATGACAATAAGATCTACATTTGTCAAGGGAAAAATTTTATTCAAAAATAAATAAACTTGATGATTAAAAAACCTTTGTATTCAAAATTTTTTTCATAAAAAAGGGCCATTTAGTGTCTCATTAAAAATTTTCTTTTTTAAGAGTACTTTTTAAATGCGCAAAATTTGGGACAAGGGAAGGTAAAAACCAAATAGTTTAACCTTTTAACCAAGCTTTTTAAAATTTTTTAATTGAACAAAATACTTTTGCTTTAAAAAAAATTTCTAATGGTTATTTTTCATTTATATTTGTATTTAAAAAAAAAAGAAAAAATTTTTTAGTTAAACTTTTTTAAAAAAGGTTAAAAAATTTCAGAAAGAAATTTAATGGTTTTTTTTTTTAAAAAAAAATTGGGTTTCCCATATACCCCTATTTGGAAATTTCGTTTGGCCCTAAAAAAACCATTACCCCCCTAAAAAAAAATTCGTTTGGCGCCTAAACGGGCCCTTTTTAACCCGGGTTTGGGAAAAATACCAACCGGGGCAAAAGGGTCCTTTAAGCCCCTGTTGTTTTTAAACCAACCGAGGCTAAAGGGGGCCCTTTCCTATAAAACCCCTTTGCCCGATCTCCTGTCTTCCTCCTCTCCTCTGCCCTTAAAATCTGGGCCCGCGCGGGACCTTCTTCCTCGCCCAAAGCAAAACCGGGCCGCCAGGGGCCGGGGAGGACCCGCCCCCCCAAAGCGCCGGGTGGGGGAGCCCCCGCCAATCCGACCACCCTTTGGGAGGCCCGCCGCCCCAGCGCCGCCACCAACACACCTACTGAAAAACCGCCGTCTCACCCGGGCCTCCCAAAAACCCGTCGCGCAAGCCCCGCTCCCCGCCTCCTACCCCGCCGTCTACCTCTCCGCCCGCCCCCCCGGCCTCCACCTCGGGGGCCCGCCGCCCCGGGGAGAGCGGGGCCGGGGCCGGGCCCGACCCAGCACCCCACCAGAGAGAGTTCGAGGGGATCAGAGAAGAAAAGGACAGGAAAAAGAAAAAAAAAAGAATAAAAAAAAAAAAAAGAAGAGGAAAAAGGAAGGAAAAAAGGAGGGGGAAAAAAAGGAAAAAGGAAAAAAGGGGGTTTTTTACAAAAGAAAAAATAGAAATTGCCTCAACAATTTTTAATTTTTGCTTTTTTCAAAAATTAAATCAAACCCAATTTTTCTAAATGAGTTTGAAAGGGTTTAAAGGGTGTGAAAAAGGAGAAAAAAGAAAAGGAGAAAAAAGGGAAAAGGGAAATATTTTCTAGTTTTTTTAAAATTTTTTGGGAAATTGATTTTTTCTTCCATTTTTTGCTAAAAATAAAAAGGAATAGAGGATACGAATATAAAATGAAATAAAACTGAGTATATTGTTTTAAAAATATATAATGGCGGACATTGTAACCCTCCCCCCAAACCCGAAGAAATTGGTTGGAAGGGGTTTCATCCGTTTTTCCGGTAGTCCCCCTGGGGGGGAATTATCCCGAACATAAAGAAAAAAAATCAATATATGTTTCAAAGGGAATGACTAAAAAACCCAAATTTAAAATTAAACTGTCTTAAAAGTAATGTGATGAAATTTTTATTTGTTTGGCTTAAATCAACACTCGCCTATTTTGGGGTTAACAAAAAGGGATGCAATTAATAAAGAAAAACAAGGGCCCAAAAACTCCAAAATTGTTTTTTCTTTTTAAATTTGCCGTAGGATGGGCTTTGTCAAAGTCGGGTTTTGGGGGAGTGGCGTGGCCGCGTGGTTTTTTGGCGGGCGAAAAGTGTTAAAAACAAAGAGGTGAGAAAACAAACAACCCGGGGGGGTTTTGGGTTTAATTAATAGGGCCGTCTATGCTTGGCTGCCCAACGCCCCCAAGAAAGGGGAAAAAAACACCCCCTTTCCAATTTGTCTTCAGTAAATTTTAACAATTAACGCAACTTTTAAATCCTGAAAATTCGATTTAAAAAGTGCCGAATGGCTAAAGAACCCCCCAAAAAGGTAAGTTTAAGACTAAAAAACCCTTTCCCCTAGATTTTTGTTATATTTTTGTCAATTTTACTCTTTTTAATTAACTCAAATTTAAATGGGAAAGATTATGAAGACCTACCCAGAAGTAGTTTTAAGCCCATTCTAAACCCAAAGAAAGGGATCCATTGGGTTATTTTTGGCAATAGCTGTTTGAAGACCCAACACAAAAACTACAAAAAATTTCAAGCAAAGTTGTTCGACTAAAAAGGGGAAAACCCCTTTCAACTACTCGACCTTTGTTAAACGTTTTTTAGTACCCCATGTGCTCAAAGTGTGAAGCTACGAGATTGCACTAAAAAAAAAACGTTGTTGTTAAAGGAATAGATTTTGGTTTACAAATAAAATGACTTACACTTATCCAATTGATAGTACTAAATCTTTGAACTATTGTTTTGGGTACAAAAAATTGACATTTAAATAAATTTTTTTTAAATTTTTTTACAAATTTTTTAGTGCATAAAAATATATTTTAATACTTAAAGAGTTTCATAGTTTATTTGCTTTTAAAATTTTGAAACTAACAAAAAAGTGCGGAATATATGTTAAAAACGAAAAAATTTACACACATTTGAATTACCTAATCTAATTGGAAAACCAAATAAAAAATCCCAAAAATCAAAAAAAAGAGTTTTTTAAGCCCCTTTGGGGTGGTGCCACGAGTGCCCCCGCACCCCCTGGCCCACCCTTTGGGCCCCGGCGCCGGTCGCGAACCGGGACAAAGGGGGAACATTTAGTTCAAATTTCCTTTAGCTCCGGTTCAGGGCCCCCGGGGCTAAAGACCCTTACAACCGGGGTTTAAAAACCCCGGGTTTCCCTGTACTAGTAAATGGGCCGGCCTGGACTATTTTTTTTAATCTAAACAAGGGAGTTTTTTCCCTTTTTTTTGCCCCTTTCCAATTCTCCGTGCTAAAAATCACGTTTCTTTGGAAATGAAAGCCCCCAACAATTGTTCAAACCCAAAAGGGCAATCCCCCTACTGTGAAACCCGGGTTTAAAAAACCACGGATTACTTCTCCCAAACGGATCACTTTTTTTTTTTTTTTTTTTGAACATAACCCCTGAGTCAATTTTTTCATGCACAAAAGGGTTTTACAAGACGCGAACCAAAATATCCAATAAAAAAGCTGGGGAGGGGATCAACCCAAACAGGGGAAAGCCGGGGCCCCAACCAAGACTCAAGCAAAGCAAATAAACGCAAAAACCAATTTACACAACTTTTGAAAATAGAAAACTTGTACACTAACAAACCCTACAAAGTTTAACCCCTTTTGCTTTTTTGTAAGGACAACGCGGGCCCAAAAGGGAACACGTTCATTTGACGGCAATCCCCTTTACCGTTTTTCATTGAAACCCAACTCCGGGATTTTTTTTTGTCCATACCATAGCTCAAACCCTTTCTTGCAGTGCCGGCAACGGGGGCCCCAACTTCAGCACGTCATTATAAATTAGGGCCCCCCAACGACCCCGACCCCCCCAAAAACAGAAATGCCAAACGATCTCTAAAAAGCCCCCCCAACCCCTGACGGGTTTTCAGAAAGGGCCCTTTTTTTCCCAAAAAATTTTTAAAATAATACCCGTCAAATCAAATCTTGGGGCCCAAAAAAGTAGGAGTACTAATTTTGACGAAAAAAAAACTAATTGAACATTTGGGATGAGAAATCGCGGGGACAAAATTTTTAAAACCAAAAATTATTTTTCCATAAAAGACCCCAAATTCCCAAAAAAAAACGAAAACTACATTGCTCAAAAAAAAAAAAATTTTTTAAACTAAACATACCCTAAAGAAGCTCCACCCAAAAATTCCCCTTGGGGTCCATCTTTCGGGCAACCTCGGCACTTAAACTGGGGTTTCCGTTTGATGCTTTTAACTCTATTACTAACTTCACGCTTAAATAGACGATTTGGGCCTGGAGAACCCCTGCCCTCCCCCTGCATTTTTTTTTATTTGGGCCCATCCCACCGGGAAATTTTTTAAAAAAGAAAGCATGAGGGCTAGCCCATACATCACCCGGGGAGTGATAAGATGGCCAAAACTGTTTTCAGCAGCAGATTTTTTTCTAAAAGCACTCACATCGTGGGGCCCCTCCAAAAGAGCCTCCTCCAACACCCAAAACAAAAAATTTCCCATTTGGGGAAACAATTCCCCCCTTTCATTAAACCCCTCCAACACCCGTCCATCGGGTGTCAATACCCATCCCTCCCCCTTTTAATTTTAAATTCGCAGTGGAACAATTGTCGCCAAACGCCACAAGAAATGTTTGTTTTTTGGGTGCGCATCCAGTCGTAAAAAACCTGTTTCCACCCCAATTTCTTACACGCCTGCACATAGAAGACTCTCCTTCTGCTTTCTTTTTTGCGGGGCCCGACATTTCATTTTTATTAAAACCTGTTTTAAACTGAGAACCCCCCCTCTCTTTTTCCAAAATGCCAGGCTACCCCTCATCCAACCAATAATTACCGGATAGCAAAATATGTTGGACATTTTCCCCAAAAACATCCCCCGGACTAGCACATAACCCAACCCCCCTATTTGGGGTCTATAAATTTCAAGACATTGTGATCAAAGTATTCCCTTGGGGGAAAAGCTTTTCCGGGTTACCCCCCAGGTATCCATGGATCAACCAAATATTAATTAAACGGGCCATCCCCAACTCCCCAGATTAACCCTTTCCCTTTTTAAAAGCTTTGATTCCCCGCAATAGCTTCGCCACATAATAAAATTTCCGGGGCCCCCTCCTTTGCATTTAGAAAATCACCATTTCTAAAATATTCCCCTTGAGCACCTGCTGCTTCAGAGAGACCCGGGAACCCCATGATCACCCTCCAGCTTGCTGGGGCCAAACAGGGCTAGAGGGAAAAAAATGAAAATTTCCCCGAAATCCCGCCCTCCTTCATCCTTTCTTTTTTACACATAGTGTCCCGGAAAAACCCCCAAGGGCCCAATTTTTTTTTCGTTTCTTGTTGGGGAACCCCCAAAGTAACGACAGATCTTCTTTGCAAATTTTCATCACAAAAGGGAATTTCGTTAGTTCAAAACAAGTTTTTGCAATTTTTGAATACCCCGGGGCAAAACCCCGTTTTTATCAAAATTCCCTTGCCTGCTTTGGAGAAATTTTTTTTACCAAAATTACTCTACCTACACTACAAGGGCCAACTGAAAAACCCCCTCGCCTATTTAAAGTGAAAAGAAACCTTGATTGGACCTATGATCCGGTTCTTTTTCCGTGCCAAGTGTAGGTAAATGAAAATTTTCAAATGTAAAAAGCAAAAACAAAATTTTCATTTGGTGGAGGGGTGGGGTTCGTAATTGGTTTAACGTTCCAAACTTTTGTAACATTTTCGTTTTAATTAGATACGTCCATTCCCCAGGGTTGGCGAAAAAAACATCGCCTTTTTTACCAAAGCTGCCACTAGCACATTTGCTCACTAGGGGCTGCCCCCCATAGATGTTGAAAGCATCAAACCCCCAAAAAGTTTTTGGTTTGGATTAATGACAATGCAAGATTTTTTATGACTAAATATTTTTTTGCAGAGCCCAAATTTTCATTTAGCCCATAATGAGGGGAATAAAATGGGCAACGATGGATTTCATAAACCCAGGGCTTGTATATCGTTTCAGATTTAAAAAGTAAAGAGCCCAAACTAAGGCCCGGGAAATCCGACCAGAGAGGGGGGGGGGGGGGGTGAAGGGGAACCCAAAATAAAAATTTCCCTTTGGGAAATCTTGCCCCTTTCCTAAGAAACGCCCCCGAAGCAAAACGGGCTCACACCCCAAATTTGGTATTTCGGGGATGTCCGGGAAAAACAATGGAGCTAGCTACAAACCCCGGGAGAAAAAAAACCCGCAAAAAAAAGGGAAGAAAACACCCCAAACAAGGCTCGGGACTACCTTGTCAACAACCACCAAACCAAGGGAAGGGGTGGGGTCCTTTGTCCTTGCACACCGGGGAAACCTCCAACTAGCCCCGACACCCCTTTTGATGTCCGGTTTCACACCGAGAACAACCATGAGAGCCTAGGCCCCGGAAAACCCCAATTGGGCCCAACTCACTGTCACTAGGGGAAATTTCCGCCGGTTTTTACACTTCCCACCGAAAAAAAAAGCACCAAAAACCCTACCCCCGGGACTCTGGTCCACTTTTTACCCAGACTTTTTGGCCGGGCCCCGACGCGAAAGAGCCCACTAAACCATCCAACCACCAATGGAAAAAGGTTTCCGGGACCCTCAAAACAGAGAGGTCCGGGGGGGTCCGAGCCTTCACGCTTGAACTAGCGGTAAAACCCCCCGAAACCACTTGCAATGGTCCGAGCTTGGGGCCAAATTGGTCCACGCTCACCCCCAAAAAAAACCTGTTTCCCCGCGAAAACAAACTTCTCTCCCCCAAAAAAACTTCCCAAAACTAAAAACCAAATAAACCCCAAAAAGCAACCAAACTTTATGGGAAATAAACCTAGGCAGTTGGGGACAAACCCGAAGAAATCATTGCTCAATTTGGGAGGATAAATGGAAACACTTAGTTTTGGGGGGAAAAAAGGGGAAAAACGAAAAACGCAGCAAAGAAATCGTCCAAATCAAACGAAAACAAGCGTGAGGTTTGAGGAAAATTTCCTTCAGTGCAAAAAAGCCCCCTCACGATTATAAACAACTTGGTTCAAGTCATTTTCAAACTACTCTCAACAAAGAGAAATCATCTGGGAAAAAAGAGAGAGCAAAAGAAAAAGGGAAAATAACACAAAAACCCGGGGGACAAAATAAACAATTTCGAACCCCACAAGGTTTAAACGGGGGTTAGGGCCTCCGATTCCTCGCATCACCCCAAGTTTTTAAACCCCGGGAACACGGTGGATCTAAACAAGAAAACAAAGGGAAAGGGGAAAACCTGGGAATAGGGGGGAGAGAGGGGAGTAAAAAAAGAGATAAAAGGGGAAAACCCCCCTTTCATCCTCTATTTAACGGGGGCTTTGGCTATTTCCCAAAGCCCCCCCCTAGATACAAGCCCGTTTACCAAGACCAAAATGACTTTGGAAATCTATTGGGGTTAACTCCCAGCCACCATTAAATTTGGAGGGCCCCGCTTCTTGGGGGAAAAGTTGTCGTCCCCCTTAAACGCAACCTCCAGGTTTTCCGCCGCATCCCACCCAAACGCTTCCTTGAAGGGCCCGTCTGGGTTTTGGGGCCCCCAAACCCCCGGGAAACCCCCCCCCGGGTTTTTTGGGGCAAAAAAAAACCGGGAACCCCAGGGTTTGGGGGCCCAAACCCCCAAAACCACCTCGACGCAAAACACCTTTCTTTGCCGGGCCCGGACTCCGACCCCCCCTGACCTCTGCTCGACTCACGTTTCGACCGCCCTTGACTTGGCAACTTGGTCTACCCCAAATGTCTTTTCAAAAACCTCCCCGGGTTCCCAAAATACTACCCCCCACAGCATTCCGGGGCCCCCCAATGGTCCCTCAGTCTGAGCCCGCTTCCGCCCTTCACCACTCTCAGCCCATCGGAAACCCGGCAACCTTTTACTCGACCTTTTCCCACGCCATTGACCACGTCACTAGGCATACACCTGCCCCCCCCAAAAAAAAACCCCCCATGCCCAACAAAAAAACGGTTTTCTTTTCGCAAGGTTAGGGTAAGCCCCTAAAAAACAAAACACTCACGTGTTAAACCGATCACTCATCAAAAAAAGCTAACATAAAATGGGAAACTTATTCACCATGGGGTTCGCAATCTCCCCCTTGAGATGCATTGTCAACAAAATGCATTTCAATTTGACCAAAAGGGGAAAAACCCTCCCCCAAATAAACCAAAAAGCTACAAAACCAAAAACAGGTCACTTGAGAGAAGAAAAACATACCCAATAGAAGGGACTTAAAAACATGTTTACCAATTAAAACACCTTAAAAAAGCTCAACAAACCCAAACTTACAAAAGCCAATAAAAGCAAAAGGGGCAAGAACAAAGCAAAGCCCTCAAGAAGGGGAAAAAAAACCGGCTCAAAAAAACCGCTAAAACCAAAGAAACCATTAAAAAACCCCTTTCAAACTCAATTTCCCAAATAAAAACACTGGGGACTAAAAAAGATCCCAAATTTAAAAACCATTTACACCCTAATGCTCAAGAACCCAATCAAAAACCTGTCGAACCAACAAAGCAACAAGACCCCCCAAAAAAGGGGAAAAGGGCTCAACACATCAACAAAACTCCCCCTGACAAGAAACCAATTGGAAAACTAAAAGATGCACCCCCCCCCCTTTGGCCCAAAGTGGTTAAAAAAGGGAATGAAATGCACCCTGCCCCCCCTTTTTTGACACATGAAGCTCTTCAAACATCAAAAACCAAGACCCGGGCCACAAATGCCTTTAAATAAAAATGATCAAAATTTCAACTTAAAGCTAAAAAATGAATGATCCCCAATTGTGGACCCTTTGTGAGAATAAAAAAGCTCTACGTGCCCAAAAAAGAATAAATTTTTGACTTAAATCACTTTAAAAGCAATTTTAGAGAGCAAATCAGTGAGAAAAAAAGGGGAATCACCTCCTAAGAACACTAGACATGGAAAACAAAATTCATCTCAAAGCAATCTCATGTATACAACCCCAATAAATCCCTTACAAATTTCATACAAAAAACCCAAAAGCCCCAACTGAAAAAAATTTTTCAATTTCAGAGTTCCCCACCCAAAAATTCATTTTAACACTTTTTAATTGTATGGATGGTTTTTAACAAAGTGATGCCACTGCTTCCCAAAACCCCCCCGAAGTCAAAGGACGTAAAAAACACCCGGTTTGGCCCAAACACACCCCGCTCAATTTCAACCCAAAAGGGAAGCATCCCGAACACACGGTAAGGGGCCCCAAAAAGCAGCCCCAACTCGTTTCTTTTCCTTTTCACAAAACAAGAAAATTTTTTCTTTTTAGATAAAAAAACCCCAAAATGGTGCTAAAAGGTAGTAAGGGAAAACAATGAAGACCCATATTTTACAACCCAATACAAACAACCAAGAAGGATCTTAAAAACCCCTACACAGCTAAGTGCCTTTTCCCAAGTGACATGGGGAATTTAAATTCATTTTAAACTTTTCAAATTTAGCTCTTTTTTCATACATAAAACAAAAAAAATTTCTAATTTAAGGCAACACCATAGACCCCAAAAAGCCCCTAAAAACAAAAGCATAGATTCTTATTTTGGGCTAAAAGTATAAAAGTTTAAAATGAACTATGTCAAAAAATGCAAATGAATGCACAATGCATTGACACTAACAAATACAAACCAAGACAAAAAATTTAAAAGGGAAGTACAAAAAAAGAAAAAAATAACCAAAAAAAACAAAAAACCCAAAAAATTTTCCCTTTCCTCAAAAAAGGAAAGCAAACACCCAACTCCCCCCCCCCCGAAACGAAAAAACCCAAAGGCTTAAACCAAAGGTTTCCCTGAAATACCCCAAAGGGCTAGTTGGGGGTCCCGATAATCCAAGGTCAATGTCCCCCTTCTTATTTAACAGCAAAAGTAAAGGGGACCTCAATTTTCTTGGCTTTAAATGAACCACATGATTTTAGCCCACAAAATTGCACTCTTTGGCATCCCCAAAAAAGAGGCACCTTAGTAAGTCAAGCCCGGGAAATCTCCAAATGAAATAAACCAAATCAACGGAGAGAAAACAACAACCAGGGAAACGAAACTCAGCTTCCCCCGACAAATGTCCCAAACCAATTGCTTGCGAGAAGATCAAGAAGCCAAGAAGACCCAGAAACTGGCAAACCCAGAAGGGGACTTCCGTCAAAAACCGAAAACCCGGGGAAAAGTCGGCGTCAAAAACCGAAAAAGATCAAGAGACGAAGAGGTAAAAAACCAAAAAGCCCAAAATTTCGGAGTGAAACGAAAGTACCAAAATCATATCCCTTTTAAACCCCCTTTTTGTCAAGCCCGGGGGGAACGCCTGAAAGCAAAAACAAGGGGAAAGACGGCGAGCTGAATGTCCAACCGGATCGCCGTCGGGGGGTACGAAGCGACCCACCCATGCTTGGGAACTCCCGGTTTTGGCCCCACCACCTCTCCTTCCTCTTTCGGCACCCAAAGGGAAATTTTAGTCGACAGGGGCCCCGTCAAAAGGGTTTTTCCCCCTTCCCCATTAAAACTTTTTCCAAATGCCCTTTTCATGTACTTTTTGGGTTTGCACAAACGCCCCCTTCCCCGGGTTTTGCTTTTTTGCAACCCGAGAAAAAAGGGCCCAACCCCCAAACATGCTCATCTAAAATTTCCCTTTCTATTGGGATCAACAAACTTGGGCAACAAGACCATGAAAGAATCAAAAAATGATTTTACCACTATATTTGGAAAAGGGAAAAAAGCCCTTTCCCCTTCTTGGGGAAAAAACAACGTCTTATCAAACCGACCCCTTTTTAAAAGCCCTTAGAAAGAAAAAAAGGTTTTTAGCCTATCAAAACCATGCTCGGGGCTTTTTTTAAACCCCATACAAAGTTTTTGTGAATTTTAAAAAAACAGGTTTGGGAATTTGGGGATTTTCAAAACCCGGGAGGTTTTTAACATAAACTTCCTCCTCCAATGTACCTTTCAAGAAAGAAATTTTTAAAAACGCCCCTTTTGAAAAATTTTAAAAAACCCTTAAAAAGCCTAAAAAAGGCTAAAAGGGATTCAAATGGCTTCTAAACGACCTAGGGGAGCAAAGGTTTCCTCATAGTGAAATTCCCTCCTTTAAAAAAACCTTTGAGCTCCCAACCTGCCATTTTTGCCACACACCCCACCCCCACTTTTTTTTTATTTTTAAAACCCAAATTTGGAACCAAATGGGGTGGCAAGTAGGGGGTGGGGGAAAAAAAAAACCCCAAACCCGGGGTTTTTCTTTAAAAATTTTTTCTAACCCTCATCATGGCATTAACCCAACCGGAAACCTTAAAGGGCCGTTTTTAAAAACATCTCGGGCTGAAAAAACGACAAAAGCTGAAGAAAAATGAGAGAGAAAAACCTAGATCGCGTGACTCACCCAAATGTCATCGCGATTTCCCAGGGGTTGCTCCCGCGGGGTTTTGTGCGGGGGGACCCTTTTTTTTTTTTTTTTCCTAAAACTAATTTCCTCCCCCCAAAAAGCCTGGGGGCCCCTCATTGAAAAAGGGGGCACGGACTAGGAAGTTTCCAAAAAAAAAATGTCCCCCCAATTTTAAAGGAAGTAGGGGGCCGGGCCTTTGGACCAAAGGTAGACATCGCGGGTCGACGGGGCAGCCGTGGATCCTGGGGATCCCCAAAATGGGCCCATGTCCTGCCCCTCCTCCACAAAAAAGCTGGTGTTCCCCTAAAACACCTGCAACCCTCAAAACAGGGGAAACACATGACATAGTCTCATCGAAGGTAACCCTCAAAATCTCCATCACCTTTACCCCTAAAGGGTTAATGCACAAAAGGCCGGGTGATAAAAAACCAAAAAGAACCTAAAGAAGACTGTGATTCAAATTTATCTAACTTCCCCGGCCCTTTTTGGGGATGAAGCCCCCTCACCCAAACACCCTGGGTAAACTTCCCTTTGGGGTGGTCTCCCAAAAACCCCCTCAAAAAGAGTCTTCTTCTTGAAAGCTCAGAGAAAAATGCATTGGAAAAAAAGGGAAGCAGAAAAAATTTCCCCCGGCCCAATACCACCTAGGGGTTTCCCATGCTCATCGAGCTCCCTGGCCCTCTCAACAAGGGCCGATCCTTTCGCTCCCAAACACCCCCTTCCCGCTGGGGGGTGAGGGGAGGGAAAACGGGGAACCCAAAACCCAAAGAAAAACAAAAGTTGCCAATTGAGCCCTTCTTGAAATTTTTTCCATTTTTCACACGGAAATCTCCAAAGGCATTTTTTTATAGCTCATTTTTTCAATCCAAAATCAATCTCAAAAAATGGAAAAGGGCCCCATCCTTACTTCCAAAAAAACCCCAAGAGTACCCTCAAGTGTCCCCAACGACTTAAAAACCACATACCAAAATTTCCCCCCTTTTGACCCGACCCAGCGGACCAACTTTTTTCCCTAATTTTAAAACTCCGGGCCCAGTTGGGGTCATGACCCGTCACAGAGGAATGGGGAAACGGCAACCCTTTTTGGGCCCTCCTGCAAGGATGGCAAACCAAATCCTTCCCCGAACTTTAGCTTTGCAATCCTTTGGGTAAGGTCCCTTACTAAAACCTTGCAACAAATCAAAACTCAATTCCCAATCTCCCAAACCACTTCCAAAACTCCGGGGGAAAAACCCCCCAAGAAGACAAACGAGAAGGTCCGGGAAAAGATTTGAAAAAAACCCCACGAAAAAATTTTCCCAAAGGGGAAAAACCGGGAAAAAAAAAATCACCCCCAGAGTCCAAAAAACCCAAGAGGTTTGGCTTTAAAAGCTCCCTCAAAACCGCATCAAGGGGTTGCGAAAATGAAAGAATTTAAAAAGCCAAAAAAGCAACCAAAGCAACATCCTTGGGGACAAAAGACGAAATTTACCCGGATGGGCCCCCGAGAAAAACCTTACCTTTTTTCTTTTTCCCGAAGGGAATTACCGGGGTGGGGCACGGGTCGAGGGTGGGGAACCAAATTGGCAAATTCCGGGCATATGGCGTGAACATCCAATCCAAAGCCAAGCCCCCTCCATTTCCCCCTTTTCCCACATCAAAAAAAAAAGACATAGGTGAGAAAACGGACCAACACTGGGGTTAAGAAACTGTGAAGGATACAAGTGTTTTCCCACTTGCCCAAAAAAAGGGGAAGGGGAAAAACAAACATCTCCCTGCCCCAGGGGAATAGCGATCACCACAATAAAAACATGGGCCCCCTAAAGAATTTTTGGGGTAAAAACTAAACCGCCATGAGGCCCGTAGTCGTAAAGGGGAAAACCGGTACCCCACCGGACACGACCTCAACGGGTCCGCCCCCTAGGCCTAGTACCTTTAGGCATTCTACCTCTAGGCCTTGTATGTTGGGCCCAAAAATTTCCCGGGTTTAAAGCACCCCAACTCGTGGGGGGGTACATGTCCCGGCTGTTCAACTCAAACTTTCCCCGATCATCTCTCTTTCCCCTATAAACAAAACTCAGCCCAAAAACCCTCCCGTTCATAAAACTCAAACGGGACCCACACCGCACTCTTTGGGAGGCACTCTCTTTGGGTTGGGGGGCCTTTTAGCTTTTAAAAAGGGGGTCAAATAAGATGTCTGGCCATGGCAATGGGTTGCGAATGGTTTTTGGTTTTTTCAATCCACACTTGCTTTTTGTGGGGGGGTTTTTTGGGGGCTCTTCAAACACTTTAACTCTCATAGGAAACTCAAGGGGTTTTTTTGCTTAGGTGGATTATCTTGGGGGAAACTTGGGGTTTGTGGGGGGGTTTCTCCCTTTCTCGCTCCCAAACCATGGCACCCAAACCCATCTTACCGAACATCTATCGTCCCTTTCCCCCCTATAGCAAAGCCAAATCCCAGCTTCCAGCCCTTTTGCATTGGCTAAGCATCATCCGCAACCCGCGGCCCCCGGGAAACACCCAACCAAAATGGGCCAAAGGGATGTGTTTTTTTCCTCGTTTCGCATCTTTTCGGTCTGCAGGGGGGGGGGGGGGGGGGGGGGATTAAAAAAAAAAAAACCCAAAACTCCCCAAAACCTCAAAGCGATTCAACTCTCTAGTCTATCTGACTGACCTTCTCCCACCAACCCTTTTCCACATCCTTTTATATAAACTCAAACCAAGCCCAAGCAAAAACTTGCAACGCACCAAGTAAAACTACCTACCTTCCCCTCCCCTTTACCTCCTTTAAGTAAGTCCAAACTTTTCCTGGAGAGTGGGCAAGAAAACATGGAGGCGCAAGAATCACACTCTACCCTTTCCCCGGTAACCCCACTTTACGCCTTTGCAAAAACTAGCTCATGAAACGCGCTAAGGTACTTCGCCTTAAAGTCGGGTTCCCCTCGACAGCAACACCTTTTACAATGCATCTTGACTCACAAGGGGTCATTTAGGGGACCAATAACAAAGAAAGGGGCCGACGATGGGTTTGGTACCCCCGGTTGTCGGATCGTAAATTTGTAGTTGGGGGCCCTCCTTGCGCTTGCCCGGGGCCCTTTCCCCTTTTTCAATCGCCATTCCAAAAAACCCCGGGCTTTGGGGTCGGGGTAAAAACAAAGGCCATTGATCTTTTCCCCAAAAACCTTTTCCCCTTTGGGCCATCAAACGCTCAAAAGAACAAAACCCCGTCGGGGGGCACGATTCGCTGAGGGGGGGAGGAAACCCCGGGGCTTGGCCTTTACCTTGTCGATTTTACCTTTTTGGGGGACCTTCGTTGGTATCCACCCTTGGGGTTGTGCTTTTCCTCCCAAAATGGGGGCTCGCCTTTTCCCCTTTGCGCTAGGGGAAGTCCCCCCACTTCTTGGTCATTTGCGATGAAGTGAATTTCCCCATCCCGCAACGGTAAAACAACCCTTGGGTGAGCTACCCCCCGACGGTTTTAAACGGGTTTTTTTGAAACCGTGAGAACTTGGGGGAAGACCAAAGCCAGCTCATCATCTCCAAGAGTCTCCAAATTGGTTTCCCCTGTCATAGAAATCCCAAAAAAAAAGTAAAAAAAGATGTAAAGGGGCCCAAGGGGGAAAAAGGAGTACCGCCGGGGGCCCGAAAAACCCAATTTCTATAGAGGGGTTTCGACGGGTTTTTAACTTTGGGCCCGGGGCTGGGAGTCCCAACCCGAGGACTTTAGCTTTAAAGAACAGCTCTTCCACGGTCAGGGGGGTTTATACATTGGGACCCTGAATGGTACCACCTTCACCCCCCCACCCTTTCCCATCAAGAGCATGCAAAAGCTTGATACCATCTCATTAAACCAACATAACAAGTTTGGGTCCCATTAGACGCATCTTTGACGATGGGTGGGAAACGAGTGAACATCCCGTCAACAGATTCGCCGACCAACCCAAACAAAATTCTCTACCTCTACTTAAAAACAAATCCGGAAATTTTATCTTAGGGTTTTCCCTCAAAGGGAACTCAAGAGTTTTTGCCCAAAACTCCCTGTCGTATGAACTTGAAACCCCGTCAAAACTCCCGGGAAAAGACCAAAAAGAGAAGGAATGGGTACAAGGGGCTTCATTTAAACATGCTGGGATAAAATTGGGGATTTGGGGTCCAAGCCCCAAAAAACCACTTTGTTCTCATTCTCACAAATCTCCCAAAAATTCATGTCAAAACCCTTTAGTAAGCAGACAACGCAACCCCTTTTCCCAAAAAGGCAAAGGGTTCCAATGAAGTAAAAGGGGGGTTTACCCGAACCTCGCTCCATTCGCCTTCGTGGTCAAGAAAACCGTAAAGGGGGATTATTTCCCTTTAAACCCCTGGAAAAACCAAATTTAAGGAAACCCAAACGGGACCCGAGAGGGGGGGGGGAAAAGGGAGCCAAATAAAAATTCCCTTTTTGGGAGATCTTTACCCCCTTTTCCCAAGCACGACCCAAAGAAAGAAAAAAGGGTCACAAAAAACCCCCCAAGTGGGTGATGGGTTTTAGGGGTGGCCTAAGGAAAAACAGCGGCTAGCTACGAACCCCGGGGAAAAAAACCCCAACAAAAAAATGGGAAAAAAACAGCGACCAACAAGGGGTCCCCCGGGCTACCTTTGTCCCCAAAACCACCCGGGCCCCTGGAAGTGGGGCGGTGCCTTTTAAACCGGGGCACCCCCCGGGCACCTCCGAAAATAGTCCGACACCCCTTTTGGAAGTCCGTGCTCCCAACCCAGAACAACCAGTAGACCTAAAGGGCCCGGGCAAAACCCTTTCGAACCCCACCGTCGGGCTATGGGGAAATCCGTCCCTTCTTACACCCGGCCACCCCAGCAAAAAACACAGAAGCACCCTACTTCCGTACCCCTGGGCCCCCACGCTTTCCGTCCCAAAAAGGTGGGCCCGGGCGACGCGTAGAAACAGCCCCCCAGGGCAGAGCCACCGGAAACCCAAAGGGCAAAGGTCCAAACCCCAAAATAAAAGAGGGCCGTAGGGGGGTCCACGCCTTTACTGCTTTACACGTACGTCAAGACCACCGGGCCAAATTCAATTCCGGAAACTTTGGGCAAAGTGGTCCCCAAAGCTCCAAAAGACAAGGGAAAAAATTTTCCCCCCGAAAAAAGAACTTCCCCTCCGCCAAATCTTCCCCAAAAATCAACCAAAATCACCAACTGCAACCAAAACTTTGTTTGGCCCTCAACCTAGTGCGTTGGGGAGCATCCCAAAAAAATCAAATTTCTCAATTTTTAGAGGATAAAAAGGGAACACTCGATTTGGGGAAAAAAAGGGGAAAAAAAAGAACACTACAAAAAATCGCCCGATCCAAAGCACCTTCCCTGAGGTTTTAAGGGGAAAATTCCTTTCAGTTTCAAAGAACTCCTCAAAGATTACGAAAAAACTTTGGGTTTAAGCGAATTTTGCAAAAACTACCCCTTTAACAAAGAGAAATCAACTCGGGGAAAAAAAAGAGAAAAAACCAAAAAGGGGAAAAACACAACAAACCGGGGACACAATCACGAAAAACGAAAAACCAAACCCTGGGTTACGAGGGTTAAAAAGCCTACGAATTTCCCCGCAACAATCACAAAATTCCCTTTCCACCGGGGACACGGGGGAACTCAAGCAAGAAGAACTGGAAGGGGAAAAATAGGAATAGGGGGGAGAGAAGTAAAACAAAAGAAAGGGTGAGGGAAAACCCCTTTATCCTCTAGTTTAAAGGGGGTTTGGCTATTTCCCCAAAAACCCCCCAAAACAAGACCGAATTACCAAACCCCAAAGACATTGTAATCTATGTCGGTAACCCCCTACCACTTTATTTGAAAGGGGGGCCCCGCCCTGGGCCCACATTTTCCTCCCCCTTTACGCAACCCCAGGGTTCCTCCACATCCATCCCCGCTTTCCCCGAACTCCATCTTGGTTTTTAGGGCCAAACCCAGGAAACCCCCACCGGTACTTTGGCTCAAATACCCAACCCCGATTTTGGGGGCCCAAACACGGAAAAATGACGCGGAGGGGTTTTGGGGGCCCCCAAACCCCCCAAACCACTTTGACGCGAGACCCTTGGGCTTCGCCCGTTCCCACTCCGGGCCCAGACCTCTGCTCGAAAATTTCCCCGTGCAAACCCTCTTGACTTGGTCAACTCCCGTCTAAACCCCATGTTTTTTGCACTCCCCCGGTGCCAAATACAAAACCCCCATAGCTAGCCCCAGGCGGGCCCCTGGTTTCCCTTTTCCAGCCCCCTTCTGCCCCTTTACCACTCTCAGTCCACGGGAAAGACAAGCCTCTACTCCACCTTCTTTGACGGCAAATTTACCACTGCACTAAAGGGCCCTAGCACCTTTCCCCCACAAGCCCAAAACAAGCCCACGTTTTTTGCTTTCCCGAGGGTTAAAGGCCCAAGCCAAATAAAAAATGAAACACCACCCGGGTTTTGGGCGAACACTTTATCATCAAAAACTAAACATACATTGTACTTTTCCACCATGGTTTCGCAAAAACTTAGGATGATCTAGGGTTTAATGTCAAATTTGGGGTTTGGGGGAACCTTTGAGTAGATTTGGGGGCCTTTGTTTTTTCCCTTGATCGTACAATTTAAGGGGGGGAAAAAGGGGCTTTACTTTGGGAAAACTCATGTAGTAGGGGTGGGTTTCAAAACTTGTCTAACATACCCCAATGACCATTGGTTTACCCCTAAGATCTTTTTTAACAACCTTTTGTTTTTGACGAAACTCATTCAAAGTCATTTCGGAGAATTTTAAAGGGGCCCCAAAAGCTAGTGCAACTAGCACCGAACGCATCCGGGGTATGCATAGGTTCTAAGTTTGGCATCGAACCTGAACAGAACCGCCCCAAAACACAAAAACTTTAAATCAAAACCGATTCGGCCGGGTGCGGGTAAATTTTTGTCCCTTTTGGCTTTCATAACCCCCTAGTCCCCAAAACCCCCGACGGATTTCATTCCCTTTCTCAATTCCAAAAGCCAAATCTCTTTATTCAACAACCAAAAAATAAATTACATAAAGTTAAAATACGAATACATTTAAGTATGAATTTTTAAAAATTATTACATAACCCAAAACTCTTGAAGCGGAAATAGTTTTGAAACCAAATCACAACACAATTATTCATTAAAAGTGCCAGTACTAAAAATCATTTCTCCAAAAAAAGCATAGATGAAGGCTTCAGAGAAAAGACCCCGCCCATGTTCCCCCCTTGCGCCCAAACAGGTAGAGACAATTGAAACATACCCTATACAACTGCCCCTCTGCAACCCAAAATTGGGAACGAAGCCCTGAGTACGCAATGTGCTTTATCCCCAGACTTTCCCGTCCTTAAAAAAAAAAAATAAAGACAAACCCAAAGGAAAAAATGCATGGGTTTCGGAGTAAATACAAAGTCGAACTCTGTTTTGGGGGAAAGCATTTCCTTTAAAAGTACTTAAGAATGAACCCTAAATTAAATTTAAAAATTAAAACCCGTTTCTAGATAACACCTGACTAAGCAATACACTTTATTAAGCATTAAAAAACAACCAGTTTGCCCCTTCCCGGCTCATCATAAAAAAATTTCCCTCCAACCAAAACAATAAAAAATTGTTTCCCCCGCTAAATGTACAATTAAAAAAGCTCAATACGGGAAGACCCCCTATTCGAAACGAATTCCCGTCCAAATTAGGGTTTTTTTTTTTCACCCAAACTTCGCAAAACCCTTTAACGGGGGGGCAAAAGGCCCCCTATTCTAAAACCCTTCAAACCAAGGCGATTTAGAATCATAAATCAACAAGCCCAAGGACCACCCCACCACCCCCTAAAGCCCCCTATGATCACTAGTTGGCCTCGGGCCCTTAACCCCTCCCATCCTCGCAACCCCACAAAAGCTTGCCCATTTCGGGTTCGTCCCTTGGGGTTTGGGGCCCCGAAGGGAGGTTTTTGCCTCGAACCCAGTTTTCTTTCCCCAAAGGGGGAGGGATGCGTTCAAAAATGACAAAAAGGGCCCCCACCTGATCGGGCCCCCCAAAAAAGGGGACACAACGCAAAAAACCGGGCCCAGGGTGGCCCCACTCACCTAAATTTTTTGCCAGAAAGAACCTAAAGGGCAAAATTAAACCCAAACCTTTCCCGGTTGCCTTTCCCTTCATTATATTTTTCAACCCTCCTTTCCCCCACTAGACAATACTTTACTTGGTAAACCCAGGAAGTCCCCTTTTAGCAAGGCTAAGCATCTATCTTCGCGATGCTAAAAAAGGGAACAAAGGGGAAAAAAGGGTAAACGAAAGCAAGGAGGGGAGTAAGCAACAATTTTTTCACCCAACCCTATAATTAATGCAACAACAAAATGAAACCCTAGTAAATTTATATTATAAGGAACGGGTTTAAAAAAAAACCAGGCTTCCTTTCTCGAACGAGCTAGGGGTGGTATCCCCAAAAAAAAACTCCCGAATTCCTCTTCTGGTTTCCCCCCCTTCACAGTGCCCCCTTTGTTTTCTCCTTGCCCGACTGGCTTCGCCTTAAAATCCCCATGAAAGGGCGTTTCCGGCTTTCCCCTTTTCCCGCGATTCCCCGTATTAAAGCCCCATAATGCAATTGATAAGAAAAAGTATAAAATTAAACCCCTCAAAATTTATTTAAAAATGCGGGGAAATTTATATGCCATGATTTCCTTTTCTTAAGTGTTCTCGATAGGTACAAAATTTTTTTTCCCCTAGTAAATTAGTTAGTATATTTTTAATTTAACAATTTACCCTTTAAAATAAAAAGTAAAACCCAAAAAAAAACAGAGGTTTAGCCCTTTTGGCTTTCTTAACCTACTGGTTGATTTAAAAATTCAAAGAACACCCCCAAAACTTAATTTAAAAAATTAACCTTTCTTCTTTGGGAAAAAAATTAAATAGAAACAACATAAACTGCACACCCTATAAAAACATTCATTAAAAAATAAAAAAAAATTTACAAAATACTTAAAACAGGGGGAACAAGCTTACCCAATTTTATTTCCAGGGGTTAAAACAGTAGCAATTTTCTCTTAAACATTTTAAAATTAAAAACAAGTTTAAAAAAGATTAAATAATAAACTTAAAAATACTTTATAGTGAAAGTGATGAACTAAAACCCGATTTAAATATTTTTTCCCAGTTTTTTATTCCCTATTTTAAACTACACAAAAAGTTAAAGCTCCTTTTTCCTAGAAAAACCATTTTCTAAAAATTTAAATTAACAACCTAAACCCATTTAAAATTTTTATTCAAAATTTTTCCCAAAACTACTCAAGAAAATTTTCTACTTTTAAAAAACCATTTAATTTATTGGGAAAAAGAATTAAAAATTTTAGCAACAACACAAAATACTTAATTGATTTATGCAGTTTTAAACATTTTTTGTATTTTTTTTAATCCTAAAAAAAAAAAAAAAAAAAAAAAAAAAAAATGAATATTTTTTATTTTTTTTAAAATTTTAAAGGGTTTTTTTTTAAATTTTTAAAAACTTTGAAATTTTTTAAATTTTAAAAAGGGTTATTTTTTAAGGATTAAAATTAATTGGAAAAAGTTTTTAAATTTTAAAACCAAAAATTTATGAATTAATTTTTTAATTGGAAAGTTTTAAAATTTAAAATTTTATTTTATGGAAAAGGTATTTAATTGATTTATTTAAGGGTTTTGGTGGGTTTGGAAAAAAAATTTGATTTTGGTTAAAAGGGGTTAAAATTTAAAAAAAATTTGGGATTAAAATGGAAAAACTTTTTTTATAAAAACACTTTTGTTGGTTTTAAAAGGGGAATAATTTTTTAAATTTTTTAAAAGGTAAAGGTTTTGGAAATATATTATGAAATTGGTTTTTTAAATTTTAATTGTAAAATAATATTTGGGGTTTTTTTTGGTTTTTATTTTTAGATTGAAAAATTTTTTGTTGGGGGGAAATGGGGGGAAAGGAAAAAAATTAGGGGGGTTTTTTTGGTATTTAAATTTGGGAAAAATTTTTTTTTTAGAAATTAAAAAGGGTTATATTTGGGGGGAATTTTTTAAAGGGGGAAATTTTTTTTTTTATGGGGGAATTAAAAAAATGTTAAAACCTTTTTGTATTAAAAGGTCTTTTTTTTATTGGGGTAGAATTTTCTTGAAAAGATTTTTTGGGGGGTTTTAATATAGGGGGGTGGTTTGAAATTCTTTTCCCTTATTATAATAAAATAAATTTTTGGAATTGGAGGGGAAATTTGGAAAAAAATAAAAATTTTAAAAATTTTGATAAGGGTTTGGGGTTTTTTAAAAAAACTCTATCAAAGTAACCACATTCCCATGAAACCCCCTGAAGATATCACACAACCGAACATGTCTTTTTAGCACTTTGGTTTTAATCTTTTTCCCTTTTTGGCCCCAAGTTTAGTGTACGCAAAAACTGCGGGTAAAACTTTTACCCAAACACTTGTGAAAACCTTCCCAAAGTGAGCGTAAAATAGAACCCGGTCCACACTATTGTCTTTGGGACCCATGCAATTTTACTATCTCTGCGAAAAAACTTTCAAATTGGGGTGGGCTGTCCATTTTCTTACCCGGTAAAAGTGAGCAGACTTTGATCTATCCACAATCCCCCGATTGATCAAAATTTTCCCTTTTTTTTTTATTCGGGGAAGGGGGGATAAAACCATGCTAATATCATCCCCCCTTTCCCCAAAAAAATTTGGGAAAGACCAAAAACCGCAGGGCTTGGGGGAATAGCTTTGACTTGACAACAGACATCACATCGCACTAACGCTATTTTCTTTTTTCATTTTGGGCCAACCCCAAAACTGGGTCCAAAAGGGGGTACATCTTTTTTACCCCACCAGGAAACTACAGTTTTAAAAATTATAACTTCAACCATAATCCTGTTTTTGAATTCCGACTCTGGTTTCGACGAGAAAGATCCCTAAACCCCAATAAAATCTTTCTCGTTTTAAATTAAATTCGGGGTAAGCCCCTTCCCACTTTTATTTTGATGGAACCCTTTATTTTGAGGTTTTTGCTTTTATAATACGCTCTCTATTTACAACTAAGCAAAGTTTAAAAACACTTCTGGGGGCAATTAAATTGAAACCATCTCGAACAGAGGTTCATTTTGTGGGGAATGGGGATTTTTTCTCAATGCTCCCCAAATTTGGCCCCTTTTTCGGGTGGTATTGCCATTCAAATTTTAACTTTTAAACAAAACCCCAAACCCTCTTCTTTTTCCCAATTTAATTTCCAAATGCTGAAGAAATTAAATTGAGGCTCTTGTGATCATTAAAAATTTTTTTTTGGGCCCCCACATTAAATGACATTTAAAGCCTCCATAACTTTAGGGGATGCACTACTCCAACCTCTAGAACAAACTCAGTATTTTTTTTCATGCTTTTTTAGTTACGCGGGCATAAGCAATGACCGGGCCCTTCCTGCATTAATACCAACCCAAACCGGGCTTTGAGGGTCGCGAAAAAAATCAAAAAAGGGTTCTCGAAATCGGTTGGGGAAACACTGGGCGGTGTAAAAAATTCCCAAAGGTGTGGAAAATTGTTTTACATTTTTTCCCTCCAAGCAAATTTTTGATCCTTTTGGGAAAAGGGGTTTTCATTGGTTTGGGAAAACTTTGGGGAGTCATATAAATGACGAAAGGGACCAACAAAAACCAAAAAAAACTCCCCTTTTCCATGCAACCCAGGTAGGGGCTTTCCAATCCATTTTCTTTCCCGAATCTTTCTCGGATCTACTGAAATTTCCCTTTTCGACAAAATGTGCCCAAGGAAAGGGGCCTTTTGAAACCAGAAAATTTGCAAAATTGGGTGAACTTTGGGAAAAAAGCTTACGCTCCCGAAGTCGGATTAAGATCGCCCTCAATGTTCCCTTTAGATCCTTTTTCGTTTTCTAGGGAAAACCAAAATGTCCTTGAAGAAACCGATCACAATTTTTTCTAGCTCGGGGGTGAAAACTGATTTAATTTAAAACATGAAAAAAATGCAGGGGCATTGGGGCAACCCAAAAAACATGGTAATACTCGTACAATCCTATCTTAAAAAAAAAAAAAAAAGAAAAAAGGGGAAGGTACTCCTTTTGGGCTGATTTTTATCTATATATCCGACCCTCAGGGCTAAAACTTGGAAAAAACACTGCCTTAACAATTGGGTCGAAAAGAAAGTCGTGTGCGGTAGTGGATAATTTTTCTTAACATCACGGCGTTTAAAAAACCGTTTAAAAAACACACATCCGCAGAGAGTTATCCTTCCTTTTTTTTTTCCCCAACAAAGCCAAAAATCCCAAGCTGACTTTCTTGGGTAATCCGGGCCCCTTTTCAAGCAAAACTTTCACTGTGTTTTTTTTGTTCTCTAATTCCCTTGGGCCCGGAAATCCATAAGGTTTTTCCCTGAGATCGGTGTGGTTTTCCCGGTATTTAAACTCTATAGCAAACCCCCAACTTCTCCCATCCGGGGAAGACCATTTGTTCCCCGGAAAAACGTTTTGGGAAAAAACCCCAAAAACTACCGGGGGTTTCTGTTTAAAAAACGGTAAAAATAGCCACTAAATGCCAACCCACCCCCAGTTTTTCCTTTGGGAAACAAAAACCGAAAAGTACCCTTAAACCCCTTTGAAACCCTAAAATAATTTTTGGGTTTTTAGGTCTAAAACCACTTCCCCCCCCTTTCAACCACCCATCCCCATATACATCCAAGGCTAGCCCTGGGATATTAAATATTCATTTGAAAATTTCCCAAAAATCTATGGGAAGGACTACTCCTTCACTATCTGGTTGGTTAACAAGGGCACCCCGACCAAACTTTCGATAACCTACTCCAATTCCTTAACTTTTTAAATCAGGGCCCTTTTAAAAAATGATTGATTGATGAAAGAATGCATGATTTTGGGAAACGAACAAAAAAACTGCAAAGGGTACTGAAAACAAGAAAAATACCGGGGGTTTACTGGGTCTTTCCAAAAGGGGTCTCGTCAAGTTGGGGAAGTGCAAAACGGGGATTGAAATTTCTTTTTTTTGTTTGGGGGGTTTACACAACCCCCTTTTCCCAAGTTTTCCCATTTTTTCCACACTTGAAACAGGGCCTCTCACCCCGGTGTTAGCTCCTGTCATTTGGGTTCAAGCAACTTTGGGATTGGGATGGCCACCTTTTAAGGCTTCACATTCCTCTAAAAACTTGGGGGCAAATTTTGCTGCCTTTCGCGGGGGGGTTTTAACCTTGCTCCCCGGGGCAGGGACGAAACTGTGGACTTTACAAACAGTGCGTCTTGAGAAAACCTTTCTTTTTAAAAGGGTCTCTCCTGCCTTAGATTTGGGGAAGGTTTTTTGTGGGTTTTTCTTGGGGTTTAAACAAACACTACAAAGTCATTTGAACATTGTCCTGGAGGAATTTCCCCCTGTTTTCACATCCCGGGGCTAAGACCCCCTTTAACTACCATCTTTTTGCTCTCGGTTTTCTGTGGCTAGCCCCAGAGATTTTGAAAGCATGCAAGATTTTTATCAAGCTCTTGTTTTGAGTCCGCTCATGAATTTTCCCCCCCTTTATCCCTGAGACTAGGGTTTTAAGTTTTTCCAAAAAAGGCGTGGTGAAACATGGGCCCCGGTAATTTTGGGCACCCTCACGGGAGGAACACGTGAAAGTCCACCAGATTCCGGCCGGGGCCTTGAATTTTATGAGCTGCATATTCCCCTTTAGGGGGCTTTGGTTTAAACCCAAGGGGAAAAGAAACTTTTTTCCATTGGGTTTTTCCAATTTTTCTGTTTCTAGAGGTTTTTGAGGGGTTTTCCCTTTAATATTGGTGGTTTTTTGAATCAAGGAAATCCTTGAAGGGACTGTACTGGTTTTTCCCCAGGAGCCCGTCCCCCCCCGCCTCTTGGGGATTCCCCTGCATTTTTGCCTAAAAAGGGAGGGGCCCCCATATTGAGCTCAGATTCCCCGAAGTTGCGTTGACTTTTCCCCGAAAATTGGTTAAAAAACCCTGCAACATCGGGGGGGGAGGGGGGTTTGGGTTTAAAACAGCACCACATACACCACTGGCTGCGGTGCAGCGGGTTTTCAGGATTGCAACGAAGTAACAAGTTTGTAGACCCCCAACGAGGTAGGGGTTTGGGGAAGGTGACGAAAAATTTTGCCCCAAAAAGAATTTAAAGGGGGCCCAAAACACAAACCACTCAATAAATTTAAAGGGACAATAATTCAACTACAATCACCCCCGTCCCTTCATCCCCCTAAAACTTTAAAATACACACCAACACAGTCCTTGCCACATACAACACTAGAAAATTTAGTACCATGTTTTAAAAATTTTATGCTTACATCCCATCCAACAACACATGGTTTTTCATTTAACCCTGGGCACAAAACAAAAAAAAAAAGGAATTTTTTTTGAATTAAGGTTGGGGTTTTTTTTTTTTTTTTTAAATTTTTTGGTTTTTTTTTTTTTTTTTTTTTAGGGATTTTATAGGAATTGAAAAGGGGAAATGGTAGAAATGGTTAATTTTTGAATGGGTTAAAATTTTAAAAAAGGGATTAGGTGGTTGGGAAATTTGAAAATTAAAGGGAAAAGGTTTTTAAATGTTTGGGAAAAACCGTAATTTTGGGATGGAAGGCCCGTTTAATTTATCCGTGAGAAATTACCCAAAATTTTTTTTTAAAGATCTTCTTTGGGCTTCTCAGCTTCACCTCCACTCCCTTTTGAAGGGGCTCCCTGTCCCAATTTTTAAAACCCACGGCAAAACCCAAAACCCCTTTGGGACAACACAAATTTTTTGCCTCCATCGGGCAAAACCCCCTCCTAGGGCGGGGGAAAGGGCCCTTAAACGGGGGGCCTCCTTCAAAACGTCCCCCGGGGTGCCCCCCACACAGTGGGGTGAGGGTTTCCACAAGGGGAAAAACCTTGGGAAGGGAAAGACTAAAGCCTTTGGGGGCTGTCTCATATGCCAAAAAACACCCTTAGGCTCACCCAGGCCCACCTTCCCAAGGGTCCTTCCTTTCCCCAAACTCCAACCCCCAAGTGCAAGTCCCTGGCAGGGAGAACAACAGCCTCCACGTAGACAAAGGAAACCCCTTCCCGGGCCCCATTGCTCCATAATTTCGAGGGCCTTCTCCTCTGGGTAACCCGCTGCGACACTGAACCCTCCAAAAGATGGGGATGCCAAACTTCTCCAAAAACTTTGCTCTTTAAAGGGGAGGGCCCGGTGGGGAGGGGTCTGCCTCCGGGGGACTTGCAGCAGTGGGCTTGGGACGGGGCCCTCGTAGAAAAAAGGTAAAAGAGAGAAATTGATAAGAACCAAACTTAAACCCAAAATTTTGCAACAAATTTTTAACTTTCGAGGAAAGAGTGAAATTTAATGACATGATGACAAAAAATATGCATGCACGAACGTACGTCCTCAATAGAAAAGGAAAAGAAGTAAGAATCTTTCTACTGGCATACATCGTTCCTCATAAATACGTAACTATTCGTACTAACGAAAGCCCCTTTTATGTTTTTGCAGAAAAATTTATTTTACCCTTTCCCCATAAATTTTAAAATTTTGCACTGAAAAAAATAAAACCCGGGTTTTTTTTTTTTTTTGTTTCCCCTATTACACTCCCAAATAAACCCTATGAACACCTGTAGCCCCGTTTTTTTAGTCCCAAAAGACGGGATCGGCTTAAAAACGGGACTCCCCCACAAGGATACCTTCTCAAGAAATTATGTAAACAAATTTAAGGTTTTAAACATCATATAACATTCCCCCATATCGGCAGTTTTTATCCGACCCTGCCTCACAAACCCCCACTTACCAAGGCGAACGGCAATCTGACCATACATTTCCCCTCAATGAATTGGGACCCATTTCCCAAAATTTTAACCTGTATGGGCAAGTAAAAGAAATATGAACATCACCCCCCCAAATTAGACTTAGATAAGCCCCCAAACCCCATTGGGGAAACTACTGGCCAAAAAACTCTTAGTTTTTTTGAAAATATAAATTTTTTAAAAACCCAAAAGGGAAAATACCGTTGAACTAAGGCCTGATCCAAGCTGTAAAAAACCCCCAAATTACAAAAAAATTAAGTTTCCCAAAAAACCATCGCCGATGCATGAAATTTTTGTCCTTTTCTTTTTAAAACCCCCCTATCCATGAAACCACGCGGATTTTTATTCCTTGCTCATTTCATAGCGAAATCACTTTAGTTCAATAACCCCTCCATACGTTTTCATAAAGTTCAAAACGAATACATTAGGGGTACATTTTAAAAAATTACATAATCAAATCTCTTGCAGCGGAATTTTTTTTTTAAACCAACCCACACACACTTTTTTCATTATAGTGGCATAAATAATCTTTCTCACAAAAACATAGATGAGGCTTTAGAAAAGACCATCGCCCATGGGGCCTTTGTTGTCGCCCATACAAGGGGAAAAGACATTGATCATTTTCCCTTTGTACATCCCCATCTGCCCAAAAAAATTGGAACGAAGCCTGAGTAAAAAAAATTAACCCCCTAGAAATTACCCTCTTAAAATAAAATAAAGACAAAACCCAAGGGTAATTTCAGGCTTTCTTTAGTGTACAAGGTCGAACCTCTTTTTCGGCAAAGCATTTACTATAGAGTAACTTAAAAAAAGAAAACCATATTTATTAAAAAATACTTGTCTTTTAGATTTGCACCTTGGGCCAAAACAATACACGATTAAGCAAACAAAAACCCCGTTTTCCCTTTTGGTCCCCATCCCTAACATTCCATCGGAACCATTCCCAAATAATTTAAATTTTTTTCCCAAAAGCCCCGTTTAGCAATTTCAAGTTTCTCACTACGGGGGGAAAACCCCCGGGTTTTAATCGAATTTCCCATTTCCCCTAGAGGTTTTAATTTCCCCACCCAAATTTTGCAACCTTAACGGGGGCCCCCCGGCAAACGCCTATTCTAAACCCTTTAAACCAATGTCCCAAATTTCCGAATCAAACTCAAAAAGCCAAAAGGGTCGCCCGGACCCCCCCTACGTCACCTATGATCAGCTAGCTGGGCCCCACCTTTCACTCCGGGGTGGGCCTCGTCCCCCCCCCGTAAATAGCATGCCCAATTCGCTTTGTCCCCTTTTTTCCCAGTAGGTAGGTTTTTGCCTCAACGGGTTTTCTTGCCAGCAAAGGTGAAACCCTGGGGGTTCAACCCTACAATAGGGACAACCCCCCCATCGGGCCCCCGCCCAAAAAGGGAGAAAACCCCTACGCAAAATACCGCCTAGGGCACGCAGCTCACCTAATGTTCATAAACAACTTCGGACAATTTACCAACCTTCCCGGGTTTTTTTCCAATTTATGATATTTTTCATACCCTCGGGTTTTGCCACTAGAGCAATACTTTCTTTTTGTTACCGAGGAGGTCATCTTTAAAATTTGCAAGACTAAAACATCTATCTTTTCTATGCAACAGGGTAACAAGGATATAAGGAAAATCAAAAGCAAGGAGGTTTTCAACAATTAGGTTCACCCAAATCCTATAATTTAAAGCAACAACATAGTATTTAAAATAAATAAAAAAGATTTTCATTTAAAAACAGTTTAAAATGCACCGGGGCTTTCCTTTCTCGAAAGAGCTAGGGTATGACGGAAAAAACTCCCTGAGTTTTCCCCTTTTGGTTCCCCGTTCACATGCCCTTCGTTGGGTCCTTGGGTTTCTGGGTTCGACCCCTCCTGGTAAGGCAAGGGTTTCCCCCTGCGATCCTGAAAGTTTCGTAAAAAGCAAAGATTGAACAAAGTATAGTATTAACCCTTTCAAGACGGGTGAATATGTTTAGATGTGATATCTCAAAGAAAGTTCTTTTCTTTTGGTTCTCGAAATAGGTGCAAAAGTTCTTTTCTATAAATTTGTTATATGATTGTAATTTTCCAAATTTTCTTAACATATAAGTAATCCCAACAAAGAACAACAGGGGTTTTGCTTTAGGGTTACTAACCTACTGGGTTTATTAAAAACTTCAAAGTACACCAAAGCTTTAATTAAAAAATTTTAAACCCTTTTTTCTAGCAAATTTGGTTTAAATAAAAACAAAAACAAAATCACACCCAAAAGAAAAATTCATTAAATTCGCAAAAATTTTCACTACTTAACAGGGGGAACATACTTTTCTCCAAAATTTTTCCCGGTTTAAAAGTAGCAGTATTCAAATCTTTTTCAAAATAGCAAGTTTAAAGATAAAAATACTTTTAAAAAAACTTTTGTACATGAAAAATTTAACTAACCAGATTATATTTTTCCCAGTTACTATTCCCTATTAAAGGGACACAAAAAGTTAAAAGCTCCTTTACCAAGAAACCTATTACAAAAAATCCCTTTCAAAATTTAAAAACCTAAACACAATTTTTAAATTGGGAATTTTTCAATTTTTTCCCCAAAAATACTCAAGATATAATTTTTCTAGCTTTTTTGGAACAAATTTTCAATTTTTGCAATACAAAAAAAAAGCTCAATTTATTTATGCCCGTTTTTTAAACATTTTTTGTATTTTTTTAAACCTAAAAAAAAAATTTCTAAAAAAAAACACATGCAATAGTTTTCCCCGGGTTTGATAACTTAAAACAATTTCTCAAAAAATTTTTTTCTGATTTTTAGATCCCTTTTTTAGTGAGATATGATTTTTTTTCCAAACATTTTACATTTTCTGAAAAAGGGAAAACCCAAAAAGGGGGGGGCCTTTTGGCCCCAACAGCCACACAGGGGCCCCTTCGGCCCAGGCGGGCCCGGGTTTAAAAGGGGGAACCCCACCTGACAAGGGGGGGCCCACCCCGAGGGGGACCCCCGCGCGGTGACCCCAGGGCGGAGGCGAGGGGTTTCCCCCGGCGATTTCTCGCCGACGGCAGGCCCCCGGGAGTGCGGTGTGGCTCATGGGGCGCGGGGACGCGAGACGATTCTAGCGGGAACCCTAACGGGCAAAGGGGGCCGGGGTGAAGCTCGCCGGGGCCATGGCAAGCGCGGCGGCCCACAACCCGGGGGCAACCGGACAAGGCCCCGACGGGTTTTGATTTTAAACGGGGGTAAAGCTTCGCAAAGCTACAGCGAGGGGGCGGCTTGCAAAAAACGCGGAACGACACGACCAGAGGGTGCGGTCCACGCGCATCGCAAGGGGACGGCGCAAGCTTTGTGCTTTGCGCGGGGGGGCACGACGGGGGTTTTCCGAGGCCCCACCGGGCCCTCTTGCGGGCTCAAGGGGGGTGAGGCGGAGCCGCCGGGGGAGAAAAGGAGAAGGGCGGCGACGCTCCCCAGGGGGCCGGAATGGCGGGGAAAGCCGCTCGGGAACGCGGTGCACCTCTTTTCGCCAAAGGAGCAAGGCAGAGCTGGGAGGGGGATGACGCTCGGCAGGGGACAGAATGGAGGGAGGAAGAACCGGGGCGCATTCGCCTCGGGTGTAGGCGCGGCTCGGCCAGAGCTTGGCAGCCACGCGGGTGTCGTCGGCGGGCATGGCGGCCACGCGGCGCTCGGTGTCTGTGCGCGGTCGGGCGCGGGCGGGAACCGGCGCGGGCGTTCGGGGCAGGCCGGGCTGGCTTGCTCGGCTGGGCCGCTTCATTGGCGTCCGCCCAGTAAGGTAAGGAAATCCGTTTCCTTTTTATTTTCTAATTCAATTCTTTGTTTTGATTTGTTTCTTTTTCAAACAGGTTTAAAAACTCAAAACCAAGCTTTGTTGTGAACACCAAAGTTGTTCCAAATATTTTAAACTAACCTTTTGCTTGAGAAGTCAAGTTCAGATTCCTTATAGTTTTTGAGTTAAGATTTAAAACTAATCCCTTGATTAATCCCCATTATCTTGGAAAAAACAATGTGCTCCACTCACCTCTGAATCGTGTGGTCAAGTAGAGTTCTAGCTTTTACTTTTGGTGTTCGAAACACCTATTTTTGGTGGCGTTTGGGAGCTTTAAGACTCCATGGCGATTGTGGATTCTCAAGACCATTGTGTCGTTCACCGAGCCCGGGGTAGCAAAAATCAGCTCGAAGAGCACTTGGGGCCCTTTAAAAGGATCAAGGGGGAGTAACTCTGCGCTGGGCTCCAACGAGACAGGGAGGGGTGTCGACCCTCGATACCTTGGGAAAACATCGACGCGCCACTTCCCCCTTTCTCCCTCTCTTTGCAATTACTTCAAACTTTACTTTCATTTCTCATTTTCATACTTTATCATTTTGATTAAAATTGCAATTTTTTGTTCTACTATTTCATTGTTTTGTTTCTTTCATACTTGTTTTTCACACTTGTTGGGACTAAGGAATTGGCTTTTAGATAGGTTTAATTTTTGCATAAAAATTTTAAAAACACCCAATTCAAAACCCCCCCCCTCTTGGTGGGCCTTGATCATTTTTTAAGTACAAATTTTTTAAAACAAGGACAAATTTGAGGGAAAAAAAAAAGATGAAGACTGATTTGGCCAATTTGAAAGATCAGGATTAAATTAAGCCCAACAAAAGATGAGGGCTAATTTTTGGGTATTCTCCTTTATATTACTTATTTAGTTTGGGTTCTGTTAAATTTTGGGGAGTAATACTTTTTTGGGTACGGATTCATTTCTTTAATATATTGTCCACTATATAAGTTGTGTACATGCATCTGTGGGCAAAAATCCAGTCGATCAAATTTCATCACAGATAAAAATCACAAAACCACTATATTCTTTCTTTCGAGTAGGTTTTGGGGGTTTTAACTTGAAGAAAGAAACTGTATGCTATTTGCTCGTCGGAAGTAAAGCCTACACCCCCAGTATATTTAATGAAACTATCCAGGTACGATCTACTACTCTAACTTTTTACACACAAAACATTATGTATGCCGATTTTGTTTCCCGCAAAAATCGAACGAGTAAACCGCTGCTCCTTTTACCTTCTCAAGAAATAAATACAGAGGCAGGGAGTGGTGCATCTTTTTAAACCTCAAAAGCAAGCTCACCGGCTGTAACATACACAAACACAGCACACATAGCCCCCCAGCAGGGGGCAAAAAGAACAAAGAGACGGGAGAAGGGCACCACAAAAGGCCACGGTTTCCCCAGCATGCACTTTGGCCGCATGAATTTTTCGAGGCTGCACCAAAGGTTTACCCCCTTATCAGGAGGAACAGTACAACGGGGGATCGAACCGAAAGAAAGCCTCCAGAGGCACTAGTCCAAAAACCCAGTCAAACCTTTTATATATCGGGGAGATGCGTCCAATGTGAAATTAAATTAAAGTAGGAAAATCCTTTCGCGGCGTATTAAGCAGTCTACAATGAGATGCTTTGTCAAAATATACTTTTTTTTAGAAAAAGAGAAAGATTTTATTCTTTGGATAATGGTCCCAAAAACATTTTTCCAGTATGTGGCCTTGAAAATAACTTATGAATAAGAATATAATATTTGTTAATACCACATCATTTCTCCTTAACCAAATAGACTAAAAATTACAATGCTTCCACACAAACTAAGATCGTAGTTTGGGGTCTACATGTTGAAGCAAAACTACTGGAAAATCTTCATGCCTTTTGGTGATCATAAACTAATTAAATGCAACTACTTAACAAGTCTCCAAATACTTCTTGCAACTTTAAACAATCAAAATAATGTCGAGCAGTCTTTGTATTAAAAAAAGAGTTAAATACACCATATGTCCATTAACTTTTGATGGTGTGCAGTCATCTCTATCAACTTTCAAATTACATTTTTATTAGGTCCATTAACTTTTGGTTATGTGTCATTCAAGTCCATCAACTTTCAAACTAAAATTTTTGGGTTTATTAACTTTTAATATGTATCATCCAGGTCCGTCAGCTTTCAAATTATATTTTTTAGATTCATTAACTTTTTAATTTAGTTCACCCATAGGTCTATACACCTTGGGTTACTGAATAAATCTGACATGACACCAAATAAACGGTTCCTGTGGAGTAGGAATGTGTAAAATGCAATATATCTTTTATTACTTTTACCATAATATAAACACAAAAGAGGAACACAAAAAGATTAAAAAACACATTGAATAAACAAAAAATAACAATCAAATACAAATTGAGTTGAAGAAAAATAAAATATAATATGGAATGATGAATATGAAAGAACGAATAAAAGAATATTGTATTCTACATATTTCGCCCCCAAATGGTGGCTTCTTATTTGGCATGTCATGTCAGATCTATTTACTAATCAAAAGGTTTAGGGACCTATAGTAAACTAGTTTAAAAATTAAGGGACTAAAAATTTGCAATTTGAAAGTTAATGGACCTAGATGACACACCACCAAAAGTTAATGGATCTAAAATTACAGTGTGAGTGTTAAATGACCTAGATGACACACCACCAAAAGTTAATGGACCTAAAAAATACAATTTAAAAGTTGATAGACGTAGATGACACATCACCAAAAATTAATGGACCTATGCTGCATTTAACTTTTACAAAAATAACACTTGGATTGTCATCTTCCCTTTGTCTTTTGTTAAATGACCCCTGGCCCTTAAATAAGAACCCAAAGAGCTAGAGATCTTAAAATTTTAAGAGGGGAAAATTTGAACTTTCAGAGATGTATTAAAAACAAAGCAAGACAAATGACCCAAAAAGCATGCGTTTTCTACTGTTTGGTGGCATGGTGTATCCACTTGTCCACAGTGGTAAATCATAAGCGTAAACTACAGTAAGCGGACGAAAGCGAACAGGGATGCTGAACTATAACTTTCAAAAGCGCATTTACAAAACAAGAACCCTCACAAAAGGACCCAACTTACAAAGAAAAGGGTAGAAATGCTACCAAAAAACATGATAGGTCGATTCCCCTTCAAAAAAAAAAAACATGAAAAGGTCGAATGTACCGTGATTTTTGTCCAGTGCGAGTTGTCTTTCGACATCATTGGTCTGAAGAATTTTAACTTTTTTAACTTGGACTCAAAATAATAAAGAGGCGTGGGCTCGTTTTAGTAATCCATGTCATGTATATGTATATGTATATATACCATCAAAATATTGGGGGTTTTGAAGGGCCCGATAAGATGGTGGAGATCCATTTCGTCTTGGGAATCGGGGGGAAATGTATTTGTATGGGTAGCGCGAGAGCCCGGCTCGCGCTCATGTCGGTCACCACGAGTTTGTCTCTCATCTTTTTTGGTGTGTGGTTGAGGGGGTGTTTGTTGTATTTTCTCCGGTCCACAACATTTACGTGCTCCCTCATCCACAAAAGGAACCGGGAATTTATGTCACTGAAACAAGTTTAAATTTGATTAAGTTTGTCAAGAACATATTTAAAATTTATGTCTCTCTAAAAAGTTTACTAAAAAAATATATTTCAAATCAATGCAATGGTACTTACCCCTCGTATCTTAATTAATAATTGTCTCCAAACACATCTTTACCTCTTGTTCTTATAAAAAATTTTTAATAACGATATATTAACTTTATAAAGTATTTTTTAAGATCAATCTATTCATAAATTTTCACATTTGGAATATTAACAACTTTTAAAAATTAGATGATTTATATTCTCAATATTTAACCCAAAGCTTATCCAAAACGTCATCAAATTAAGATCGGAGGGAGTATTTCAAATCATTTAATTTTTCCCCCCAATCCAC
>CM039133.1:36376173-36404231 GCA_022036555.1 Microstegium vimineum
CATGACATAGTCTCATCGAAGGTAATCTCACAAGTCTCCATCACTCGGTTAGTCTCAAGGTTAAGTGCACGATAAGCACGAGAGTGAGTAGAATAACCAAGAAAGATACCGTCAGAAGACTGTGATTCAAATTTATCTAACTTACCGCCCTTTTTGAGGATGAAGCACCTGCACCCAAACACCCGTAGGTGACTTACCTTGGGTGGTCTCCCAAAACGCAGCTCATAAGAGGTCTTCTTCTTGAAAGCTCAGAGAAAAATGCGATTGGAAACATAGCAAGCAGAACTAAGTGCCTCGGCCCAATACCACCTAGGAGTCCTATGCTCATCGAGCATCGTCCTGGCCATCTCAACAAGGGTCCGATTCTTGCGCTCAACAACACCGTTCTGCTGGGGAGTGTGAGGTGAGGAAAACTGGTGACCGAGACCCAAAGAAGAGCAAAGAGTTGCCAATTGAGCATTCTTGAATTTTGTGCCATTGTCACTGCGGATAGCTCTCATGGCATTCTTAGGTAGCTCATTTTGCAATCTCAAAATCAGATCTCGAACAAGTGGAAAAGCCTCATCCTTACTCTCCAAAAATAACACCCAAGAGTACCTCAAGTAGTCATCAACGACTACAACCACATACCACTTCCCTCCTTTCGACCTGACCCGAGCTGGACCAACTGTGTCCATGTGTAAGAGCTCGCCGAGTCTAGTGGTCATGATCTCCGTCACAGGAGGATGGGAAGCGGCAACCATCTTGCCATGCCTGCAAGGATGGCAAACCAAATCCTTCTCGAACTTTAGCTTTGGCAATCCTTGGATAAGGTCCATTGAGCTAAGCCTTGCAAGCAAGTCAAAACTCAAATGTCCCAATCTCCTATGCCACTTCCAAAGCTCGGAGGAAAAACCGGCAAGAAGACAACGAGAAGGTCCGGAAGAGATCGAAAAATCCGCACGAAAAACTTTCCCGAAGGGCAAAATCCGGCAAACAAGATCACCCCGAGAGTCCAAAATCCGAGAGAGGTTTGGCTTAAAGCTCACCTCAAAACCGTCATCAAGGAGTTGCGAAACTGAAAGAAGGTTAAAATGCAAATTCGCAACCAAAGCAACATCCTTGAGGACAAAAGACGAATTGACTCGGATGGACCCCCGGGAGACAACCTTACCTTTACTCTTGTCCCCGAATGTAATGTACTCGGTGTGGTGCACGGGTCGAGGCTGGAGAACCACTTGGCACTTCCGGTCATATGGCGTGAACATCCGGAATCCACAAGCCAAGTCTCCTCCAGTCCTCCTTCCTACATCAATAAAAAGACATAGGGTGAGCAAACGGACCAACACTGGTGTTAGTAAACTGTGAAGGATACAAGTGTTGTCCCACTTGCCCAAAGAATGGGTTAGGAGAAAAAGCAAACATCTCCTGCCCCACGGGGGAATAGCGATCACCACGATAGGGAAAACATGGTCCACTAAAGAATTGTGGAGTAAAGCTACCGCCATGAGGCCCGTAGTCGTATGGGTCACGACCGGTACCCCACCGGACACGACCTCAACGTGGTCTCGCCTCCTGAGGCCTAGTACCTTGAGGCATTCTACCTCTAGGCCTAGTAGTGTGCCTCTAAACTTCCGGTTCACGCACCCCAACTCGTGGGTGGTACATGTCCCGGCTGTTCAACTCAAACTTCCTCCGATCATCTCTCTTCCTCCTATAGCAAAACTCAGCCAAATGCCCATCCCGTTCATAATACTCACAACGGTACCTCACCGCACTCTTGGTAGGCACTCTCTTGTTGGGTTGGGTGGCTCTAGCTTTCTTAGGAAGGGGATCACTAGAGATGTCTGGCAGTGTGTCAAGTGGGTTGCGAAGATGGTTTGGTTTTGCAATCCACACTTGCTTTTGTGGAGTGGTTTTGGGTGGCTCTTCAAACACTTCATCTCTCATAGGAAACTCAGAGGGGTTGGTAGGCTTAGGTGGAGTGATCTTGGGAAGCTTGGGATTTGTGGTGGGTTTCTCATTCTCGCTCAAACCATGGCACTCACCGATCTTACCGAACATGCTATCGTCCTTCCCACCTATAGCAAAGCCTACTCCCGTGCTTCCAGCCCTTTTGCATTGGCTAAGCATCATCCGCAACTGCGGCTCTCGGCAAGACACCCAACTCAAGATGGACCAAAGGTATGTGTTTTCTTCCTCGGTACGCATCTTGTCGTGTCTGCACGACGTGATCTCAAGCTCCAAAGCCTCAAAGCGATTCAACTCTCTAGTGCTATCTGAGCTGACCTTCTCTAGCACAGCTATCCTAGCATCCTTCTATACTAGCTCAGAACGCAAGCCTAAGCAATACTTGCACGCACCAAGTAAGCTAGGCCTAGCCTTCAGCTCACTGACCTCCTCAAGTAGAGTGCCATACTTGTCCTGGAGAGTGACAAGATTAGACATGTGAATGGCGCAAGAATCACACTCTACCTCCTCGGTAACCACCACTGACGCCTTAGCAAAATCTAGCTCATGAAGCGCGCTAAGGTACTTCGCCTTAAAGTCGTTCCTCTCGACAGCAACACGCTTGAGCAATGCATCTTGACTCATCAAGGTGTCATTTAGAGACTCAATATCAAGAGAGAGGGACTCGACGATGGGTGGTACCTCGGGTGTGTCGGAGTCGTAGTCGTAGTTGGGGCCATCCTTGCGCTTGCCGGCCTTGCCTTCTTCAATCGCCATGGTGCAAAAGCCACCGTGCTTGGCGTCGGCGTAGAAGCATAGGCCATTGATCTTGTCCTCAACCTTTCCCTTGGACTCATCATCGCTCAAAGAAGCACCTCCGTCGGAGGAGGCATCGATGTCGCTGAGGGAGGCGAGGAAGGCTCGGTGCTTGGCCTTCACCTTGTCGATCACCTTCTTGGAGGACCTTCGTTGGTATCCACCCTTGGGCTTGTGCTTGTCCTCGAAGTGGTGCTCGCGCTTGTCCTTGCGCTAGGTGAAGTCACCCGCAGCTTTCTTGGGGCAGTTTGCGATGAAGTGATCCTCATCACCGCAACGGTAGCAACCCTTGGCTGAGCTACCACGCCGACGGTTCAAACGGTTGTTGTGAAACCGTGAGAACTTGGTGATGACCAAAGCCAGCTCATCATCTCCAAGAGTCTCCACTTGGTCCTCTGTCATAGAAATCAAAGAAAAAGTGAACAAAGAGTGTGAAGGGTCAGAGGAGGAAGAAGACGTACCGCCGGGGCCAGAAACCAATGCTATAGAGGGTTTCGACGGGTTTTCAAGCTTGGCCCGGGTCTGGTAGTCAATCTCCGAGGACTTGAGCTTGATGAACAGCTCTTCCACGGTCAGGGCTTCATAGCATGGTGACTCCTGAATGGTAGCCACCTTCATCTCCCACACCTTCCGATCAAGAGCATGCAAAAGCTTGATAGCCATCTCATTATCATCATAAGGCAAGTTGGCTCGATTAGAGCGCATCTTGTTGACGATAGATTGGAAGCGAGTGAACATCCCGTCAACAGATTCGCCGACCAACTGAGCAAAGTTCTCGTACTCTCTACGGTATCTCAAGAGTCCGGACTTGATCTGAGGGTTGCCCTCATGATATCTCAAGAGTGTTTGCCAGATCTCCCGTGTCGTAGTGAGACTTGAAACCCGCTCAAACTCCGGAAGAGACAGACAAGAGAAGAGAATGCTACAGGGTCTTGCATTAGATGCATGCTGCATAACTTGGGCATTGGTGATCCAAGCCTCAAGAACCACGTAGTTCTCATTCTCACAAATCTCCCAAAACTTCATGTCAAGCCCTTGGAGGTAAGCAGACATGCGCACCTTCCAATAGGCAAAGTTGGTTCCATTGAAGTAAGGAGGTTTACCAGAACCTCGCTCCATGTCGCCTTCGTGGATCAAGAACCGTGTAAGGTGGATTGATCCTTAACCGACTCTGATACCAATTGAAGGACCGGAAACGGCGACCAGAGAGGGGGGGGTGAATGGGAGCCAAATAAAAATTCCTTTTGGTAGATCTTGACCCTTGTCCCAAGCACGACCCAAAGAAAGAACTAGGCTCACAACCCACAAGTGGGTGGATGTTCTAGGGGATGTCCTAGGAAGACAGCGGAGCTAGCTACGAACCCGGAGAAACAAACCGCAACAAAGATGGAAGAAAACAGCGACCAACAGAGGCTCCGGACTACCTTAGTCAAGACCACCGGACCAATGGAAGTGGTGCGGTGCCTTTAGTCCGGTGCACACCAGGGCACCTCCGAACTAGTCCGACACCCTCTTTTGGATGTCCGGTGCTCACACCGAGAACAACCAGTGAGAGCCTAGGCTCCGGACAACCAGTTCGACGCTCACCGTCGGACTATGGGAAGTCGTCCGGTTCTTACACTTGCCACCGAGCAAAAAGCACAGCAAGCACCCTACTTCCGGACTCTGGTCCGACGCTTACCGTCAGACTAGTGTGCCTGGTCTGACGCGTAGAGCAGCCTCCAGGACAGAGCCACCGGACCAATGGACAATGGTCCGGACCTCAAAATAGAGAGGTCCGGAGGGTGGTCCGACGCCCTTCACTGCTTGACACGTAGCTGGTCAAGACCACCGGACCACATGCAATGGTCCGGAGCTTAGGGCAAAGTGGTCCGACGCTCACAGACAGAAAACTGTTCCCCGCGAAAATGAACTTCTCTCCGCCAAATCTTCCCAAAACTCAACCAAATGATCACCAACTGCAACCAAACTTTGTAGGCATCATCCTAGTGCAGTTGGGGAGCTATCCCGAAGAAATCATTGCTCAATTTGGAGAGGATAAACGGGAACACTCAGATTTGGGGGAGAAAAGGGAAAACAAAGAACACTACAAAGAAATCGCCCGATCTACGCACTCGTGAGGTTTAAGGAGAATTCCTTCAGTGCAAAGAAGCTCCTCACGATTACGAACAACTTGGTTCAAGTCGATTTTGCAAAGCTACTCTCAACAAAGAGAAATCATCTCGGGAAAAAGAGAGAGAAAAAGCAAAACGGGAAGAACACAAGCAAACCGGGGACACAATCACGAAATCGAAGCCACCATGGCTTACGGAGGTTACAGCCTACGATTCCTCGCAACAATCACAAGTTCTTACACCGGTGACACGGTGGATCTCAAGCAAGAAGAAGCTAAGGAAGGGAAAACCTAGGAATAGGTGGGAGAGAGAGTAATACAAGAGATGAGGATGAGGATACCCCTTCATCCTCTAGTTAACGGGGCTTTGGCTATTTCCCAAAGACCCCCTAGATACAAGACCGAATTACCTAGCCCTAATGACATTGTAATCTATGTCGGTAACTCCTAGCCACTCATTTGAATGGATGGCCCCGCTTCCTGCCGACAGTTGCCGTCGCCTTGACGCAACCTCCAGGATTCCTCCACATGCCATCCCCGCTTCCTCGGAAGCTCCATCTAGGTTTTGAGGTCCAAACCCAGGAAACCCGCCACCGGTAGCTTTGGGCTCAACTACCGAACCCCGAGTTTTGCGGCCCAAACTCGGAAACTGACGCGGATGGTTTTGAGGCCCAAACCACCAAACCACTCGACGCGAGACACCTTGTCTTCGCCCGGTCGGACTCCGAGTCCCAGAGCCTCTGCTCGACTTGCGCGTGCACCGTCTTGACTTGGTCAACTCAGTCTACCTCCATGTCTTTTTGCACTCGCCGGTGCCAAATACTAGCCACCATAGCTAGTCCGCCAGCGCCCATGGTCCCTTAGTCCGAGCCCCGCTTCTGCCCTTCACCACTCTCAGTCCATCGGCACGACAAGCCTCTACTCGACCTTCTCGACGGCATTGACCACTGTCACTAGGCATAGCACCTGCACACCACAAGCCGATAGACAAGCGCACGTTTCTGCTTTCACAGAGGTTAGGCTAAGCCACTAAAACTGAAACACTCACGTGTTGGACGATCACTCATCATCAAAGCTAAACATACATGTGTACTTATCCACCATGTGTTCGCAAAGACTTAGGATGATCTAGGTTGAAGTGTCATTGGAGTTGGGAGACACTTAGAGTAGATTAGGGCCTTTGTTTTTACCTTTGATCGTACAATTAAGGGGGTTAGAATGGGTAGCTTGACTTAGGTAAGTCTCATGTAGTAGGTGTGTTGCACACTTGTCTAACATAGCCCTAAGTGACCATTGGTTGACCCTAAGATCTTTTGGAACAACTTCTGTTTTTGACGAAACTCGATTCAAAGTCATTTCGGAGATTTAAGGGGCACCAGACGCTAGTGCAACTAGCACCGAACGCATCCGGTGTATGCATAGGTTCTAGAGTTTGGCATCGAACCTGTAACAGAACCGCCCAAATCACAAAAACTTAAGTCCAAAAACCGATCGCCGATGCGATAAATTTTCGTCCTTAGGCTTTCATAACCCCGGTAGTCCGTGAAACCACGACGGATTTCATTCCTTGCTCATTCATAGCCGAGAATCTCTTTAGTTCAACAGACCATCCATACGTTACATAAAGTTAAAATACGAATACATCAGAGTATGAATTTTTAAAAGTTATTACATAACCAAATCTCTTGAAGCGGAAATAGTTTTGAAACCAACTCACACACAATTAGTTCATTACAGTGCCAGTACTAAGTCATTTCTCACAAAAGCATAGATGAGGCTTCAGAGATGACCATCGCCCATGGTCCTAGTTGTCGCCCATAGCAGGGTAGAGACAATTGATGCAGTACCCGTAGTACATCTGCCCATCTGCAACAACATTGGGAACGAAGCCCTGAGTACGCGAATGTGCTCAGCTAGACTTACCCGTCTTAAACAAAAATAAAGACACCAAGGATAATGCAGGCTTTCTGTAGTAGTACAAGGTCGAACTCTGTTTTGGGGCAAAGCATTTCCTATAGAGTACTTAAGAATGAAGCCATATTTATTAAATATTACCTGTCTTCTAGATTAGCACCTGGACTAAGCAATACACTTGATTAAGCATACAACAACCAGTTTGCCCTTCTGGTCTCATCATATCATTCCATCGGAACCATTCAAGTAATTAATTGTTCCCACGCTAGTGTAGCAATTATCAAGTTCTCAATACGGGGAGGACCGTGATTCGAATCGAATTCCTGTCCAACTGGAGGGTTTATTGCTCACCCAAACTTCGCAACCCTTGAACGGGGGCGCAACAGTCGCCTATTCTACCATTCAAACCAAGGTCGATTCAGAATCATAGTCAACAAGCCCAAGGACCACCCGACACCCCATACGTCCAGCCTAGTGATCAGCTAGTTGGCCTCGGCCTTACACTCCGCATCCTCGTCACCCCACAACAGCTTGCGATTCGCTTCGTCCTTGGTTCGGCCAGTAGGTAGGTTTCGCGGCTCGAACGAGTTATCTTGCCAGCTAAAGGTGGAGGCATGCGTTCAACATGACAAGAGGGACACCACCTGATCGGCCCGCCAAAACGGCAGACACATACGCAAAATACCGGCCTAGGGTGCGCAGCTCACCTAAATGTTGCCAGTATGAGACGTACGGACAATTTACCAACCTTCCCGGTTGCCTTTCCATTCATGATATTTTTCATACCCTCGGCTTCGCCACGTAGAGCAATACGTGACTTGTGTTACCGAGGAAGTCATCTTTAATTAGCAAGGCTAAGCATCTATCTTCGCGATGCTAACAGGCTAACAAGGATATAAGGATATCGAAAGCAAGGAGGGTAGTATGCAACAATTAGGTTCACCCAACTCCTATAATTAATGCAACAACATAGTATAACATAGTAAATTGATATTATAAGGTACGGTTAAAATGCACCGAGGCTTGCCTTTCTCGAACGAGCTAGGCTGGTGATCAGGACACTCCTGGAATTCCTCTTCTGGTTCCTCGTTCACGTGCCCTTCGTTGGCTCCTTGCTGACTGGCTTCGTCCTACTCCTAGTGAAGGTCGTACCGTGCTTCCTCCTGCGATCCTGTATGATGCGTATATGCAATTGATATGAGACAATGTATAGTATTAACCCATGCAAGATGATGAATATGCTGAGATGTGATATGCTCATGATGTTCTTTTCTTATGTGTTCTCGAGTAGGTACAAATTTCTTCTCTAGTAGTTAGTTAGTATGATTGTAATTTAACAATTTACTTAACATACAAGTAACCAACAAAGAACAGCAGGGTTCAGCTTTAGGCTTACTTAACCTAGCTGGTTGATTAATGCTTCAAAGATACACCAAAGCTTAATTAACAAATTAACCTTTCTTCTTAGCAAATTTGTTAACTAGAAAGCAACATAGAACTGCACACCCTATAGAAACAGTTCATTAAATTCTACAAAAATTACACTAGCTTAAGCAGGGGCAACATAGCTTACTCAATTTTTTCCAGATTAACAGTAGCAGTATTCTACTCTGCACAAAATTAGCAAGTTTAAAGATAATAATAGCTTAAAAATACTTAGTATAGTGAAAGTGATGAACTAACCAGATTAGTATTTTTCCCAGTTACTATTCCCTATTGTAAAGCTACACAAAAAGTTATAGCTCCTTTTACCTAGAAACCTATTTACTAAAAATCTTACAAGTTAACAACCTAAACACATTTTAATTGTTATTCAATTTTCCACAGAAACTACTCAAGATATAATTTTGCTAGCTTTTAACAACCATTTATGATTTATTGGAACAAGAATTACAATTTTAGCAACAACACAAAATAGCTTAATTGATTTATGCAGTTTTAATCAGTTTTAGTATTTATTTAATCCTATACAGAAAAGTACTACAAAATACACATGCAATATTTTTTCCAGGGTAGATAAATCCTTAAAAAAGATCATGAATTCAAAATGGCTTTGAAACTTTGTTTCTCATTTTAAGCACAGGGCTTTAGAAGCAAGATTAATTAAGTGCAGTGTTTTCAAGATTGGATTCAAACACCAAGAATTTATGAATTCAACTTGCTTTCACATTCTAAGCAAAGTTAACTTAAACTTGATTTCAATATGAGATGCCATGATGTTTCATGATGATGCTTATGAAATGGATGATTTGCAATGATCATGTGGATTATGCAAAGCTTAACACCAGGGTGTTACAACCCTTCCCCCCCTTAAGAAAATCTCGCCCGAGATTTAGGTACTAACCATTGGTCACAAAAGCTGGGGTAGGCTTCCCTTAAATATTCTTCGGTTTCCCATGTTACGTCTCCTTCGTCATGGCAACTCCATTGTATTTTATAAACCCGAGTAACCCGGTTACGAGTCACTCGATCCTTCGTATCTAGTATCTTTATTGGTTCTTCATGATAGGTCAAGTCCAATCCGAGCTTGATATTCTTGGTTGCTACTTCTTCTTCTGGCACTCGCAGACATTTCTTTAGTTGCGACACATGGAACACCGGAAATATCGAACTCATTTCTTCTGGTAGTTCCAATTTGTAAGCCACTTCTCCCTTTTTCTCTAGAATCTTATACGGTCTCACGTATCTTGGTGCGATTTTTCCTTTTACACCGAATCTTTTCACTCCTTTCATGGGTGACACCTTCAAATACACATGTTCACCTACTTCGTATGTCAGAGGTCTTCTTCTTTTATCTGAGTAGCTCTTCTGACGAGACTGAGCTGCCTTCATATTCTGGTGAATGGTATGAACCTTCTCTTTGGCTTCATCTATGAAGTCAATACCATAGAATCTTCTTTCTCCTGGCTCCACCCAGTTGGCAGGTGTTCTACACTTGCGACCATACAAAGCTTCAAACGGAGCCATTTTGATACTCTCTTGATAGTTGTTGTTGTAAGAAAACTCTATCAAAGGTAACCACGATTCCCATGAACCTCCTGAAGATATCACACAAGCACGAAGCATGTCTTCTAGCACTTGGTTCAATCTTTCCATTTGGCCTGAAGTTTGAGGGTGGTACGCAGAACTGCGGATAAGACTAGTACCCAAACACTTGTGTAACCGTTCCCAGAAGTGAGCGGTAAACTGAGGACCTCGGTCCGACACTATTGTCTTTGGTACACCATGCAATCTGACTATCTCTGCGAAATACTTATCAACATATTGGGGTGGTCTGTCCATAGTCTTGACTGGTAAGAAGTGAGCAGACTTGGTGAGTCTATCCACAATCACCCAGATTGAGTCATTTCCTTTTTTTTGTAGTCGGAAGGCCTGTGATAAAATCCATGCTAATATCATCCCACTTCCAAACTGGAATTGGCAATGACTGCAAGAATCCGGCAGGTCTGAGGTGAATAGCTTTGACTTGACAACAGACATCACATCTGGCGACATAAGCTGCTATCTCTTTCTTCATTTTGGTCCACCAAAATCTGGATCTCAAATTGTGGTACATCTTATTACTACCAGGATGAACTGACAGTTTAGAATTATGAGCTTCATCCATAATCCTGTTTCTGAGTTCTCGACTCTTGGGTACGACGAGACGATCCCTAAACCACAATACATCTTTCTCGTCAATACAGAATTGCGGGGCTAAGCCCTTCCGTACTTTGATTTTGATATGGGAGACTCCTTTATCTGAGGCTTGTTGCTTCATAATATCGCTCTCTATTGTACAACTAAGCTGAATGTTGAACAACACTTCTGGGTGCAATAAGTTGAAACCATCTTCGAACAGAGGTTGCATTATGTGGCAATGTGATTTTTTGCTCAATGCGTCGGCCACTACGTTGGCCTTTCTCGGATGGTATTGCACATTCAAGTTGTAATCTTTAATCAATCCCAACCATCTTCTTTGCCGCATATTTAATTCAGACTGCGTGAAGATATACTTGAGGCTCTTGTGATCAGTAAAAATATTGCACACATTACTGAGCAGGTAATGCCTCCATATCTTCAGGGCATGCACTACTGCAGCAACCTCTAGATCATGCGTCAGGTAGTTGATTTCATGCTTCTTTAGTTGACGCGAGGCATAAGCAATGACTCGGCCTTCCTGCATTAATACACAACCCAAACCGGTCTTTGAGGCGTCGCAGAAAACATCAAACGGCTTCTCGATATCTGGTTGGGCTAGCACTGGGGCGGTGGTTAACAATGTCCTCAAGGTGTGGAAAGTTGTTTCACATTTTTCCGTCCAAGCAAATTTTTGATCCTTTTGCAACAGGGTTGTCATTGGTTTGGCAATCTTGGAGAAGTCAGGTATGAAATGACGATAGTATCCAACTAAACCAAGAAAACTCCTTATCTCATGCACCGAGGTAGGTGCTTTCCAATCCATTACTTTCTGAATCTTGCTCGGATCTACTGAAATTCCATTTTCTGACAAAATGTGCCCAAGGAATGGGACCTTTGTGATCCAGAATTCGCACTTGCTGAACTTGGCATAAAGCTTACGCTCCCGAAGTCGGATTAAGATCGCCCTCAAGTGTTCTTCATGATCCTTCTCGTTCTCTGAGTAGACCAAAATGTCATTGATGAACACGATCACAAATTTGTCTAGCTCGGGCATGAACACTGAGTTCATTAGATACATGAAATATGCAGGAGCATTTGTCAAGCCAAAAGACATGATGAGATACTCGTACAATCCGTATCTAGTAGAAAAGGCGAAGGTACGTCTTGTGGTCTGATTTTTATCTGATGATATCCGGACCTCAGGTCTATCTTGGAAAAGACACGTGCCTTAGACAATTGATCGAACAGAATGTCGATGTGCGGTAGTGGATACTTGTTCTTAACAGTCACGGCGTTTAACGGCCGATAATCCACACACATCCGCAGAGAGTTATCTCTCTTTTTCTTCACGAACAAAGCAGGACATCCCCAAGCTGACTTGCTTGGCTGAATCAGGCCCTTATCTAGCAAATCTTTCAGCTGTGTTTTTAGTTCTGCTAATTCATTGGCCGGCATCCGATAAGGTTTCCGTGAGATCGGTGTGGTTCCTGGTATCAGCTCTATAGCAAACTCAACTTCTCTATCCGGGGGAAGACCAGGTAGTTCCTCCGGAAAGACGTCGGGAAACTCACATACTACAGGGATTTCTGTTAAAGAGACGGTATATAGCGCACTAGAAGTGCCAACTACCCCCAGTTTCCTTGGTAAACATACCTGAAAAGTACCCTTACCCATGTGATCCTTAAGAGATATGTTTCGGTTCTTAGTGTCTAACACCACTTCCCATTCTTTCATCCACTCCATCCCTAGTATGACATCCAAGGCTAGCCCTGGCAGTATTACTAGGTTCATTTGAAACTTCCAATTGTCTATGGTAAGGACTACTCCTTGCACTATCTGGTTGGTGAACAAGTCAGCCCTGACCAAACTTATCCGATAACCATACTCCAATTCCTTAACTTTTAACTCATGCCTTTTAACAAATGATTGATTGATGAACGAATGCGATGATCTGGAATCGAACAAAACAACTGCAGGATACTGATTAACAGAGAACATACCGGCGGTGACTGGCTCTCCAACGGGGATCTCGTCAAGGTTGGTGAAGTGCACACGGGCATTGAATTGCGTTTGTTGTTTGGGGGGATTTACACAACCCTTCGCGAAGTGTCCCATTTTACCACACTTGAAACAGGGTCCTCTCACCGCGGTGTTAGCTCCTGTCAGTGGATTCTAAGCAACTTTGGCATTGGGAGTGGCCACCTTGTATGGCTTCACATTCCTCTAAAAACTTGGAGCATTCTGCTGCTTGCGCTGGGGCGGCTTGAACCTTGCTCCCGGTGCAGGGGGACGAAACTGTGGACGGTTGACAAACTGAGTGCGTGCTTGAGAAGCACCTACTTTAAAGGCTCTCTTCCTGCTCTTAGATGTGGTGTATAGGTTATTGTGGTTCTCTTGGGTTAAGCAATCACTGACAAAGTCATTGAACATTGTCCTGGAGGAATTTCCCACTGTTTTCAGCATCTTGGGGCTAAGACCCCGCTTGAAGCTAGCCATCTTTTTGCTCTCGGTGTCTGTGGCATAGCACGAGAGATTGTTGAAAGCATGCAAGTATTCTATCAAGCTCTTTGTTCCTTGAGTCAGCTTCATGAATTCCCCCACCTTCATGGCCATGAGACTAGGTGGTTTGTAGTTGCCACGAAAGGCGGTGGTGAAACATGCCTCGGTAATTTGGTCACCCTCACGGTAGGTAGCACGGTGAGGAGTCCACCAGATTCCGGCGGGACCTTGAAGTTGATGAGCTGCATATTCCGCCTTTAGGGTCTTTGTTAACCTAAGGAGACGAAACTTTTGTTCCATTGTGTTGATCCATTCATCTGTTTCTAGAGGTTCAGAGGCTTCCTTGAATATTGGTGGTTTCGTATCAAGGAAATCCTTGAAGGTACTGTACTGGTTTCCAGCAGGAGCTCCGTCCCCTCCGCCTCTGTGGGTATTCTCTGCAATGTTGCGTAAGGCAGCCTCCATATTGAGCTGCAGATTCTCGATGTTGCGTTGACTTCCCAGAATTGGTTAAAGAAAGCCTCTGCAGACATCGGGGGAGGAGGAGGTGGTGGTTGATCAGCACCAGCATGAGCACCACTGGCTGCGGTGCAGCGGTTTTCAGGCATCTGCATACGATAGTATCAAGTTAGTAGACCGCAACGAGGTAGGAGTTGTAGGTGACGCATAATTATGCCATACTGAATTAACGGGTGCAACACACAATCCACTCAATAAAGTAGAGGCACAATAATTCAACTACAATCACCACGTCGCGTTCATCCACATGATAACTAACATAGCACACCATCACATGTCTCGTTTGCCAGCATACATACACTAGACTTTAGTACCGAGTGTTAACAAGTTATGCTTACATCCCATCCAACAACACATGGTTACATGCAACCATGGCACAAAAGCAACAAAAGGCTAACTATCACGAGGCTCCAGGCGCCTAGGTGTGTGACCCATGGTCACTGTCCACTTCTGACATCGCGGCATTTCCCACCTCAGCCGACCCTTGAAGAGGGTCAAGCTGGTAGTACAACTGGTGCACCTTCTCATGCAATGCGTCATTGTAGGCGTAGGCGACGTTCAGCTGGTCCCTGAAATTTGCCTCTGCATTCCAAGCAGCGTTCCTCTCTAACACTGTGCGTGGAAGCATCCGCTCACTGCTCTGGGCAGCTGCGTAGGCCTGCTCCCTCTAATTCCTGATCACTGAGAGATCCTGAGCCAACAGTTCCTTTTCATGATCTAGCTTGGTCTTCTGCAGCTTCACCTGCTCTAGCTCCTTCTGAAGGGTCTCCATGTCCATTTCACACTCACGGCGAACCTCACGCCTGTCGGCACAAGCACTACGGTAGTTGTCCTCCATGCGTGCAAAACCCATCTCTAGGTCGTGGTAGGCCTTCATCGTGGTGGGCCTCCTGTCAAAGCTGTCCCCTTGGGCTGCTCCCACACAGTGGTGTGAGGGTTGCCACTAGGGAATAACCATGGCAAGGCACGAGCTATAGCCTTTGGAGCTGTCTCGATGATGCTCAAAAGCACCCTGTAGGCTGCACCGCAGGCACCTTCCCAAGGTGTCCTTCCTTTGCCTCCAAACATCCAACCCCCAAGGTGCAAGTCTCCTGTGTCAGGCAGAACAACAGCCTCCACGTAGACAAAGGTACCGTCTCCAAGGCTCTCATTGCTCCAGTATTAGCGAGGTGCCTTCTCCTCTGGGTAACCCGCTGCACTGAGGACCCTCCAGAGAAGAGTGGGCATGCCAAACTTCTCCAAAAACTTGCTCTTGAGGCGAGGGCTCCTGGTGGCGAGGGACTCTGCCTCCGGTGGACTTGCGAGCAGTGGACTTGGTACGGGCCATCTGTAGAAAAAAGGTATAAGAGAGAGTTGATAAGAACCAATCTTTATACCCAGATGATTAAGCAACAATTTTTAACTTGCGAGGAAAGTAGTGAAATGAATGACATGATGACATAATATGATGCATGCACGTAACGTACGTCCTCACATAGAAAAGTAGAGAAGTAAGATATCGTACTAGGCGGTGGCATACATCGTTCTCTCATATATACGTAACTATTCGTACTAACGAAAGCGCTGTTATGTACTTGCAGAAAATTCATTTCAGCCCATCCCTCATAGTATGAAATATGCACTGCAAAATATAAACCTGGTACTTCCATATATACACTCCCAAGTATACATATGAAGCACCTGTAGCCAGTTCTTCGTCCTAATGACGGCATCGTCATTACAGACGGCACTCCCACACAAGGATACCTTCTCATGAACTTATGTAAACAAGATCATGGTTAAGCATCATATAAGCATTCCCCTAGTATCGGCAGTGTATCCGACCATGCTCTCACAACTCACACTTACCAAGGCGTAGCGGCAATCTGATCCATACATTACCACTCAAGTGAATGGCACCCATACAATTTCAACCTGTATGGACAAGTAAATAGAAATATGATGCATCACCCCCCAAATTAGTACTTAGATAAGCCACCTAGATCCTATTGGGCAAACTACTGGCACACTCTTAGTTTGGTGAAAATAGTATTTTTAAATACCCATATGAACAGTAACCGTTGAACTAAGGCTCTGATCCAAGCTGTAACAGAACCGCCCAAATTACAAAAACTTAAGTCCAAAAACCGATCGCCGATGCGATGAATTTTCGTCCTTAGGCTTTCATAACCCCGGTAGTCCATGAAACCACGGCGGATTTCATTCCTTGCTCATTCATAGCTGAGAATCACTTTAGTTCAATAGACCATCCATACGTTACATAAAGTTCAAATACGAATACATTAGAGTACGGATTTTTAAAAGTCATTACATAATCAAATCTCTTGCAGCGGAAATAGTTTTGAAACCAACTCACACACACTTAGTTCATTATAGTGTCAGTACTAAGTCGTTTCTCACAAAAGCATAGATGAGGCTTCAGAGATGACCATCGCCCATGGTCCTAGTTGTCGCCCATAGCAGGGTAGAGACAGTTGATGCAGTACCCGTAGTACATCTGCCCATCTGCAACAACATTGGGAACGAAGTCCTGAGTACACAAATGTACTCACCTAGACTTACCCGTCTTAAACTAAAATAAAGACACCAAGGATAATGCAGGCTTTCTGTAGTAGTACAAGGTCGAACTCTCTTTTGCGGCAAAGCATTTACTATAGAGTACTTAAGAATGAAGCCATATTTATTAAATATTACTTGTCTTCTAGATTAGCACCTGGACTAAGCAATACACTTGATTAAGCATACAATAACCAGTTTGCCCTTCTGGTCTCATCATATCATTCCATCGGAACCATTCAAGTAATTAATTGTTCCCACGCCTGTGTAGCAATTGTCAAGTTCTCACTACGGGGAGAGACCGCGATTTGAATCGAATTCCTATCCAGCTAGAGGGTTTATTCCTCACCCAAATTTTGCAACCTTGAACGGGGGCGCGGCAATCGCCTATTCTACCATTCAAACCAAGGTCAATTCAGAATCATACTCAACAAGCCAAAGGATCGCCCGGCACCCCGTACGTCTAGCCTAGTGATCAGCTAGCTGGCCTCAGCCTTACACTCCGCGTCCTCGTCACCCCGTAGTAGCATGCGATTCGCTTCGTCCTTGGTTCGGCCAGTAGGTAGGTTTCGCGGCTCGAACGAGTTATCTTGCCAGCTAAAGGTGTAGGCATGCGTTCAACATGACAATAGGGACACCACCCGATCGGCCTGCCAAAACGGCAGACACATACGCAAAATACCGGCCTAGGGCACGCAGCTCACCTAGATGTTGCTAGTATCAGACGTACGGACAATTTACCAACCTTCCCGGTTGTCTTTCCATTCATGATATTTTTCATACCCTCGGCTTCGCCACGTAGAGCAATACGTGACTTGTGTTACCGAGGAGGTCATCTTTAATTAGCAAGACTAAGCATCTATCTTTACTATGCTAACAGGCTAACAAGGATATAAGGATATCAAAAGCAAGGAGGGTAGTATGCAACAATTAGGTTCACCCAACTCCTATAATTAATGCAACAACATAGTATAACATAGTAAATTGATATCATAAGGTACAGTTAAAATGCACCGGGGCTTGCCTTTCTCGAACGAGCTAGGCTAGTGATCGGGACACTCCTGGAGTTCCTCTTCTGGTTCCTCGTTCACATGCCCTTCGTTGGCTCCTTGCTTACTGGCTTCGTCCTGCTCCTGGTGAAGGTCGTACCGTGCTTCCTCCTGCGATCCTGTATGATGCGTATATGCAATTGATATGAGACAATGTATAGTATTAACCCATGCAAGACGATGAATATGTTGAGATGTGATATGCTCATGATGTTCTTTTCTTATGTGTTCTCGAGTAGGTGCAAAGTTCTTCTCTAGTAGTTAGTTAGTATGATTGTAATTTACCAATTTACTTAACATATAAGTAACCAACAAAGAACAGCAGGGTTTAGCTTTAGGCTTACTTAACCTAGCTGGTTGATTAATGCTTCAAAGATACACCAAAGCTTAATTAACAAATTAACCTTTCTTCTTAGCAAATTTGTTAACTAGAAAGCAACACAGAACTGCACACCCTATAGAAACAGTTCATTAAATTCTGCAAAAATTACACTAGCTTAAGCAGGGGCAACATAGCTTACTCAATTTTTTCCAGGTTAACAGTAGCAGTATTCTACTCTGCACAAAAGTAGCAAGTTTAAAGATAATAATAGCTTAAAAATACTTAGTACAGTGAAATTGATGAACTAACCAGATTAGTATTTTTCCCAGTTACTATTCCCTACTTTAAAGCTACACAAAAAGTTATAGCTCCTTTTACCAAGAAACCTATTTACTAAAAATCTTACAAGTTAACAGCCTAAACACATTTTAATTGCTAGTTATTCAATTTTCCACAGAAACTACTCAAGATATAATTTTGCTAGCTTTATTGGAACAAGAGTTACAATTTTAGCAATAGCACAAAATAGCTCAATTGATTTATGCAGTTTTAATCAGTTTTAGTATTTATTTAATCCTATATAGAAAAGTACTACAAAATACACATGCAATAGTTTTCCAGGGTAGATATACTTATAACAAGTACTCAAAATTTATTTCTGGATTTTTAGATCAATATTTAGTGAGATATGTTTTTTACCAATCATTTTACATTTTCTGAAAATGGGAAAACAAAAGGGGTTAGGCCTTTCGGCCCAACAGGCCACACAGGCCCATTCGGCGAGGCGGCCTGGTTCAAAAGGGGAACCGGCACCTGACAGCGGGGGCCCACGCGAGGGGGACCCCACGCGTCGGTGACACAGGGCGGAGGCGAGGCTTTCGCCGGCGATTTCTCGCCGACGGCGAGGCCTCCGGCAGTGCGGTGTGGCTCTATGGACGCGGCTACGCGAGACGATTCTAGCGCAACCCTAATCGTGTGCAAAGGTGGCCGGAGTGAAGCTCGCCGGCGTCCATGGCAGAGCGGCGGCGCGGTCACACGGCGGCAAGCCGAGACAGGCCACGACGGCTTCGATTAAGCGGGGCTAAAGCTTCGCAAAGCTACAGCGAGTGCGGAGCTTGCACTAACGCGGAACGACGACGACCAGAGGGGTGCGGTCCACGGCGCAGTGCGCAACGGCGACGGCGCAGAGCTCGTGCTCGCGCGGAGGGGCACGACGGGGTCTTACCGAGGCTCACCGGTCGTCGTTGCGGGCTCAGGGAGGTGAGGCGGAGCTGCTGTGGAGATGGAGAGGGCGGCGACGCTCCGAGGCGGCCGGAATGGCGGTGATGCCGCTCGGCATCGCGGTGGCACGCTCTGTTGCGCGCACGAGAGCAAGGCGAGAGCTGGAGAGGGGGATGACGCTCGGCAGGGGACAGAATGGAGGGAGGAAGAACCGGGGCGCATTCGCCTCGGGTGTAGGCGCGGCTCGGCCAGAGCTTGGCAGCCACGCGGGTGTCGTCGGCGGGCATGGCGGCCACGCGGCGCTCGGTGTCTGTGCGCGGTCGGGCGCGGGCGGGAACCGGCGCGGGCGTTCGGGGCAGGCCGGGCTGGCTTGCTCGGCTGGGCCGCTTCATTGGCGTCCGCCCAGTAAGGTAAGGAAATCCGTTTCCTTTTTATTTTCTAATTCAATTCTTTGTTTTGATTTGTTTCTTTTTCAAACAGGTTTAAAAACTCAAAACCAAGCTTTGTTGTGAACACCAAAGTTGTTCCAAATATTTTAAACTAACCTTTTGCTTGAGAAGTCAAGTTCAGATTCCTTATAGTTTTTGAGTTAAGATTTAAAACTAATATGTGAAACCTTTCTTTTAAAAAAAAGATCATGAATTCAAAATGGCTTTTAAACTTTGTTTCTCATTTTAAGCACTGGGCTTTAGAAGCAAGATTAATTAAGTGTAGTGTTTTCAAGATTGGATTCAAAGACCAAGAATTTATGAATTCAACTTGCTTTCACATTCTAAGCAAAGTTAACTTAAACTTGATTTCAATATGAGATGCCATGATGCTTCATGATGATGCTTATGAAATGGATGATTTGTAATGATCATGTGGATTATGCAAAGTTTAACACCAGGGTGTTACAGAACCCTCCCCCAGAGAGTCACTAGAGCGTCCTGTGCTCTCTTCGAGTGCTCGAGTGAGCACCGGACTCAAGCATCGGACACTGGGTCCCCTCGAGGGTCATGTCTGGTGTGCAGTGTCCGGTGGATTTTCAGTAAGGCTCCAGAGGCACCGAACTTGCCCGGTGGCTAGTCACCAGACGCTCCCAATGCTCGTTGACTAATCTATCTGGTTGCATAAAGTGCACAGGGGCACCAAAGTGTCTGGTGCTCTCGAATTCAAACAGTAACTAGCCGTTGGGAAGGCATCGGACCATCCGATGCTCATTAAAACATATACAATTTTCCCAACATGTATGTTTGAGGTGGCGGTATTTATACCCCTTTCCTTGCTTCTCTCTCTTGCCTTTTCTCATTCCATCAGCTGAGATACACTTGGAGAGTGTGAGAGAGAGCAAGAGCCCTAGTGAGGAGTTGAGTTTCACTAATCCCTTGATTAGATCCCTCATTAGTGCTTGGAGAGAAACAAGTGTGCATCCACTCACCTCATGAGACTCGTGTGAGTCAAGTGAGAGTTCTAGCTTGTTACTTTTGGTGTTCGATAACACCTAGTTTGGTGGCGATTGGGAGCTTGAAGATCATCCGATGGCGATTGTGGATGACTCAAGACGCATTGTGATCGATTCACCGAGCCGGAGTAGCAAAGAATCAGCTCGTAGAGAGCACTTGGTCCTTACACGGATCAAGGGAGAGTGATACTCTTGCGCTGGTGCTCCAACGAGGACTAGGGAGGAGTGTCGACTCCTCGATACCTTGGGAAAACATCGACGCGCCACTTCCTTCTCCTTTCTCCCTCTCTTGCAATTACTTTCAAACTTTACTTTCATTTCTCATGTTTCATACTTGATCATGTTTGATTAGAATTGCATAGGGTGTTTGTTCTACTAGTGTCATTGTTTAGTTTCTTTCATAGCTTGTTTTTCACACTTGTTGGCACTAGGAGGTAATTGGCTTTTAGAGTAGGTTTAATTTTTGCATAAAAATTTTAGAACATCCCAATTCAACCCCCTCCCTCTTGGTGGGCATCTTGATCATTTCAAGTGACATGTTAACACAAGGACAAATTTGAGGAAAAAAATAAAGATGAGAGACTGATTTGGCCAATTTGAAAGATGCAGGATTAAATTAAGCCCGAGACAAAAGATGAGGGACTAATTTGGCTATTCTGCCTTTATATTATCTATATTTATGTTTGGGTTCTGTTAATTTGTGAAGAGTATATAGCTTTTTGGCTAGCGGATTCATTTCTTTAATATATTGTCCACTATAATAAGTTGTGTACATGCATCTGTGGACAAAAATCCAGTCGATCAAATTTCATCACAGTATATAATAAGTGCTACTAAAACTCACTATATGCTTGCTTTCGAGTAGGGTAGGGCTTTTACATTGAAGAAAGAAACTGTATGCTATTTGTCTCGTCGGTAAGTAAAGCCTACTACCCGCAGTATATTTATGATGAAACTATCCAGTGAGTACAGATCGTACATACTCTGAACTTCTACTACACGAAAACATTATGTATGCCGTATTCGTGTGTCTGCAAAAATCGAAGCGAGTAAAGCCGCTGCTCCTTTTACCTTCTCAAGAAAGTGAAATACAGGGAGGCAGGCAGTGTGTGCATCTTTTTACCGTCGAGAAAGCGAAGCTCACTCGGCTGTAGCATACACAAACACAGACACACATAGGCCAGCAGCAGGGGACAAAGAGAACAAAGAGAGCGGCAGAAGGACACGCAGCAAAAGGCCACGGTTCCACAGCATGCACTTTGGCCGCATGATTTATCGATGGCTGCACGCAAAGGTTATCCCCCTTATCAGGAGGAGACAGTACACGGGAGATCGAGACCGAAAGAAAGCCTCCAGAGGCACTAGTCCAAAAACCCAGCTCAAACCTTTTATATATGCGGGGAGATGCGTCCAATGTGAAATTGATTAAAGTAGGAAAATCCTTTCGCGGCGTATTAAGCAGTCTACAATGAGATGCTTTGTCAAAATATACTTTTTTTTAGGAAAAAGAGAAAGATTTTATTCTTTTGGATAATGGTCCAAAAACAGTTCCAGTATGTGGCCTTGAAAATAACTTATGAATAAGAATATAATATTTGTTAATACCACATCATTTCTCCTTAACCAAATAGACTAAAAATTACAATTGCTTCCACACAAACTAAGATCGTAGTTTGGGGTCTACATGTTGAAGCAAAACTTCTGGAAAATCTTTCATGCCTTTTGGTGATCATAAACTAATTAAATGCAACTACTTGAACAAGTCTCCAAATACTTCTTGCAACATGACAATCAAAATAAGTGTCGGATGCAGTCTTTGTATTAAAAAAAGAGTTAAATACACCATATGTCCATTAACTTTTGATGGTGTGCAGTCATCTCTATCAACTTTCAAATTACATTTTTATTAGGTCCATTAACTTTTGGTTATGTGTCATTCAAGTCCATCAACTTTCAAACTATATTTTTGGGTTTATTAACTTTTAATAGTGTATCATCCAGGTCCGTCAGCTTTCAAATTATATTTTTTAGATTCATTAACTTTTTAACTAGTTCATCATAGGTCTATACACCTTCGGTTACTGAATAAATCTGACATGACACCTAAATAAACGGTTCCTGTGGAGTAGGAATGTGTAAAATGCAATATATCTTTTATTACGTTTACATAATATAAACACAAAAGAGGAACACAAAAAGATTAAAAACACATTGAATAAACAAAAAATAACAATCAAATACAAATGAGTGGAAGAAAATAAAATATAATATGGAATGATGAATATGAAAGAACGTAATAAAAGATATATTGTATTCTACATATTTCGCCTCCATGGTGGCTTCTTATTTGGCATGTCATGTCAGATCTATTTACTAATCGAAGGTTTATGGACCTATAGTAAACTAGTTAAAAAGTTAATGGACTCAAAATGCAATTTGAAAGTTAATGGACCTAGATGACACACCACCAAAAGTTAATGGATCTAAAATTACAGTGTGAGTGTTAATGGACCTAGATGACACACCACCAAAAGTTAATGGACCTAAAAATACAATTTAAAAGTTGATAGACGTAGATGACACATCACCAAAAATTAATGGACCTATGCTGCATTTAACTTTTACAAAAATAACACTTGGATTGTCATCTTCATTTGTCTTTTGTTAAATGACCCCTGGCCCTTAAATAAGAACCAAAGAGCTAGAGATCTTCATTTTAAGAGGGGTAATTTGAACTTTCAGAGATGTATTAAAAACAAAGCAAGACAAATGACCCAAAAAGCATGCGTTTCTACTGTTTGGTGGCATGGTGTATCCACTTGTCCACAGTGGTAATCATAAGCGTAGCTACAGTAGCGGACGTACGCGAGACAGGTGAGTAGACTGAACATGATAACTTTCAGAAAGCGCATTTACAAGAACAAGAACCGTCACAAAAGAGACCCAACTTACAAGAAAAAGGATAGAAAGTGCTACCAACACATGATAGGTCGATTCCCCTTCAAAAAAAAAAACATGATAGGTCGAATGTACCGATAGATTTTCTGTCCAGTGCGAGTTGTCTTTCGACATCATTGGTCTGAAGAATTTGAAGCTTTTTTAACTTGGACTCAAAATAATAAGAGAGGCGTGGGCTCGTTTTAGTAGATCCATGTGCATGTATATGTATATGTATATATACCATCAAAATATTTGGGTTTTGAAGGCACAGATAATGATGGTGGATGATGCCATTTCGTCTTGGACATCGGGGAGAAATGTATTTGTATGGGTAGCGCGTAGTAGCCGGCAGTCTGCAGCTCATGTGGCGTGTCACCACGAGTTTGTCTCTCATGCATTTGTTTGGTGTGTGGTTGAGGGTGTGTTTGTTGTATTTGTCTCCGGGTCCACAACATTTACGTGCTCCCTCAGTCCACAAAAGGTAACCGTGGAATTTATGTCACTGAAACAAGTTTAAATTTGATTAAGTTTGTCAAGAACAGTATTAACATTTATGTCTCTCTAATAAAGTTTACTATAAAAATATATTTCATAATCAATGCAATGGTACTTACTCCCTCTGTATCTTAATTAGATGATATTGTCTCTCAAACACATCTTTGACCTCTTGTTCTTATAAAAATATTTATGGAATAACGATATATGTATACTTTTATGAAAGTATTTTTTAAGATCAATCTATTCATATAATTTTCACATTTGGAATATTAACAACTTAAAAGTTATTGATGATTTATATTCTCAATATTTAACCCAAAGCTTATCCAAAACGTCATCAAATTAAGATACGGAGGGAGTATTTCAAATCATTTATTTGCACCATCACCTAACGTCCACACCGAGTTGCATGCGGAGCTTTTGCCTACCCGCACCGTCACCTACCATCCGCATCGCCATCATCAAGCTCGCCGCTTAATGTCATTGGATTCGAACATATCTAGGTCATCAGTGCCACCCATGCATAGATCTGGATTTATTTGGACACCATACTGTCACCCTTTATTGTACTGCCCGCCATCGCACGTGCCTCATCACCCCATGTAAATTATATTTCACCCTAGGCTGCACTATCACCCTAGGAGGGGGTGGATGAGAAGAGTGAGGAAGAGAGAGCCCAAGGGTGTGGGTGTGGGTGTGGGAAAATGGAGAGATACGACTAGTGTTTGGGTGTATATACTTGAGGCCATTTTTTATTACCGGTTCAAGCCATAAACCAACAGTGAAAATCATTGTCATCGTCTATTTTAATAAAATAGGTGGTGAACGATGTTAACAAAAAACCCTTTTCCTGTAGTGTAGTGATTAGGCGTTAATTTTTCATGCAAACTCACTTTGTTTATCTTGCTATAGCCTCAATGCATATTTCGTTGATTATTATTTTTGGGTAAATCCTGCGTGCTACTATTGTTAGACCCATGGTGCTACTTTCAAGTTGTTGTAGAGATGCCCCCATGCATGGCTACTTCTACACTCCCGAACGACTGAACCCTATGTTGAGTTGGAGTAGTAGCTCATGAGAGTCATAACTCATGGTTTTGGCATGGACCTTCAGATGTATCTTATGACAATCATACTTGTAGACTTATGTTGTGGTGTTTGATGGAAATTAAGTCTATGTTGAACTAAGATGATGTAAACTTAGCTATTTTCATGAAGAACATGTGCGAGCTAGGTGATGTTCTCATGTGTGACTGATCCTGAGAATTCTGCGTGGTATTGTGTGATTTCAGGTAAAGTCAGATTAGTTGTATTAAATCGACTGGTTACTGGATAGATGTTAGCTTGATTTATTATGGCTCATTGGAAGGTCATTGCACTTGACCTGTAAAATGGCACACAATATTTATGTTTACTTTACTTTAATTTTTTTAATATTTATAGCTGTGTGTTATGTAGGCGACTTAGAGGCATATATAAAGGTTACCTTTTGTTTTTCATGACAGTAAAAATTTAGATGAAAATTTAAAGAGTCTATGTTTTTAGAATTTATATGATTTTTCTCTTTATATATAATCAACCCATGAGGATTAACATGGAGGTTGGCGGCTCCAATTAATTGTAAGATTTTTTTCACATAACACTACTACAGGAATCATTAACCGTGGCGGTTTTTCTAACCGCCACAAATCAATGGTCACGGTTAATCGGAGTATTAACCGTGGCGGTTGGCCAACCGCCACACTTAATGCCATTAACCGTGGCGGTTTTTATAGGCTAACTATTAACCGTGGTAACCGTGACGGTTATGTAGGGTCAACCGCCACGGTTAATGGTATTAACCGTGGCGGTTTCTTATAGCAACCGTCACGGTTAATATTTTCTAAAAACAAAAAAAATGTTTTTTTAATTTTAAATATGATTTCAAAACATTTCTCAAATTCAAGCACAGATTATATAACATTGATTAAACAAGTATATTACATGAATATGTTGTCTTCTTCCAAGAGAACCGATATCATAAAGTTACAACAAATTAATTATATGTACAAGTTCATTATGCAAAATCATTTCCAGCAGTCAACAAGTTCATCTAATCAATGTCCAGTAGCTTGTAGTCAGTCATGTCTAAACCACTGAGGTAATGCCGCTAGCGCGTTGCCCGTGTAGAAGAATTTCTCACTCATTTCAGCACATTCATCGGTGACAAACTTACAAATGTCGGTTATTGTGCGAGCATGTTGGTCTTTTGATTCACTATTCTTTTCTGCCACCATTTTGTACCTTTCTTGAGCTGCCGCCAGCTTTGGCTAAATTTCGGGCATCTCTTGAGGTACTCACAAGCATAGTATCCACACAAGAGTGAGCCTTCAGGTTGCTTGGCACACTGCATGTAAGATATATATATATATATGTAAGAGTAAGTAGTAGTAGGGTTGTAGTAGTGGTAGTTAGTAGGATAGCAGTAGTACAAGTCGTATTACCGGGAATTCTCGCCTCAGCCTGAGTTTTTTTCCCCACTCCTCCTTCACCTCATCGGACCTACGGTCAACGCAGGTGCGGTCTTCCACGTACATCCTGTAAGCGCTGAATGTGCATGCCACTAGTGTCAAACATCAGATACGTACAATCATATACTTTGAGTGCTTAAAAGGAAATGTGTAGTCACGTACTATCGCAGGCATCCTTCAAAATGCCTGAGTCTTTCATGTTTGTGTCCCGCATGGAGTCCAATATGACCGCCATTCCATCCTGAGGATAGATCATGAATACAATACAATGCCTCGCGTCGCCCGTGCTACACCAATCAAACAATATGGATCTAAGATCTTGAAATATGAAACATGGTGTGACATGCATGCATGTATCATTTGGACTTACCCAAACTGGTGAGCGGCAAGGATACACCCTTCCCCATCGAGCTGCTTCATGGCTTTGAGGATGTAGTGTCCTTCCTGAACTTGATCTCGCCTCGCATCAAAGTTGTGGCATTCACTCGCTCCATCCCAGTCAAGCTCGCCAGCTTCGGATGCGTGTCCATGTTGACACCTCTTAAGTATCAATTCTAAGTGTCAACTAAGCAGAAGAAAGGATATATTTGCAACACACCACCTAGACATAGGGTTTTAACTGACACAATTCCACGAGTTTTGGTGTTTATATCTGTTTCTATAGGGAGACAACTGCAAAAGAGCAAAAGAGGCCCACAAGTAAGGATTACATAGACACATAACACCTCACCACGAAAAAGAATAATCTAGAAGGATCAAGAAGGCTCGGGAAGGAACCAGAGGCCAAGCGGGCCCAGGGGCAGGGCGCCTGCCCCACCCCCTAGGGCGGCCACCCTAGGTCAAGCTCCAATGAGCCTATGAGATCACATCTACACCATCCATTAAGGTCGGTTTGATCCGATGTCTAACGATCATTTGAGGGGCCTATATAAGGAGGACCCCTGCCCCCTGGCAAAGGGCAATCCATTATTCATTTACATACTTACCAGAGAGGATTCGCCAGAGCGGATCCCTTATGGATCTATTCTCTAGGGCTTAGCATACAAGTGAGATTAGATTGAGAGAGTTAGAGTGGAGGTTTGGGTTGGAGGAAGCTCGGCTTGTTGGTGTCTCTTCTTCAGTTTGTATCGACGGGATCAAGACTCCTAACCTGAGGCTTGCTCCTAGGATTTCTTCGGTAATTCGACTTCTAATTCTAGTAAGTTCCCTATTTATTAATTCATTGGTTTGTGAGTTTACTTTATTTTCTTCGCGTAGAGAGTAGGGTAATCGTCTCTAGCTGGATCTATGGTAGTAGCTCGGAAAGTGACAATTCCGTAGATACCTTTGGAACCCACAATCCCATTAGAAGGACCGGTAGGGTTTTATAGGCCGCGTGCCCTGAGGTGTCTCTTATCACGATGGTTCTCCCCAATAGAATAATAACACATATCTTATCTAGACTAGAAAGAGACTACAGTCGCTATCTTCTCTAATTGCCCATTAGAACACCTTGTTAATAGCCAAAAGGTTAATAGCATAGATTCGTTAGTCAGATGCACCCTTTCTCCATGTGGAAATATAAATTACGATACTCTGGATAACCTCTCGGGTGAAGTGCTCACCAGTATCCGTGCGCTTGCGGATTACTTCCAAGTAATTTCTCTGTTTGCGTTAACAAATATCAACAAGCATTTCTGGCGCCGTTGCCGGGGAGAAAGATGGTTTGCTGAGATAACCTTGAATCTTGCTATTTTATTGTATCTATACTTTATCTTTTCTTATCTTTTTCAATTTCTTTATTTCTTAACTTTTCTATCCTTATGGATAATCTAAATTCCACACCTATCTATCAATTTTCTGCACCCACGGAGACCGATCTTTTACCATGGGAGTCATCACAACCTATCCAAACTCTCGAGTTTAGGTTGAGTCCGCGGTTGATTGCCATGATTCAAAGCCTATCCTTTTCAGGAAAGGAAGACGAAAATCCTTACCTTCACATTAGAGATTTTGAGCAAACATGTGATTGCCTTCGCATAGAGGGCATATCTGATAAAACTTTACGTTGGAAGCTTTTTCCTTTTTCTTTAAAAGGTAGAGCTAAACAATGGTATAATCAGAAGCT
>CM039133.1:36408918-36503842 GCA_022036555.1 Microstegium vimineum
TTTTCAAGGGATTTGTCTGAGGATTTATGCACTTGCCAAGATGAATCGGCAACCCATTCCCCACTCAACTTTGGGGAAGCTATAATAGTGCTACTAGGGACTGATGCCAACGAAGATCAATTCGGCATGATCTTTCAGAGACTCTACTGTAGAATTCCTGCTGTGGAACAGGTTTGGTGGCCCTATATTGATGAGGACAACCGATTTCCACTCTCCTTCAATCTTACCCGACGGGAATATACCACAGAATGAAGGAATTATGAAGGCCACCCTAACTCCCCAAGCCATTCCAGTCAATATCTTCGGAACCGGGAGGAACACTCATTCGTCTTACGAATTCTATTATCCATCGGCAGCAGCAAGACAGTTAGCGTTTGGTCAACTGCCGATCAAACTCAGCTACGCCAATGTGATAAAACCAAGAGGAGTTATGTCCAGTGCTATGGACTGGAATAAGATCGTCATCTCTCCCCCTCGGGCTGATGTAACCAACATTGATTATCCTCTTGGGCACCGACGTCCTTCATTACCGAGTCATACAAATCCTTGTGGCAAGAGTGGAAAGATCAACTATTTGCTGCATCATCACACTACTATCGACACTTAATTGATGCCGATTACATTGTTCCTAATGATGCGGTGAGCTCATTTCCGATACTATTTTTTCTGTTATTTCCTTTCAAATGCATCGGTAACTAATTTTCTGCCAACAGGTTAACGATTTGATCCCCAAAAAGAGTAGGAGCGGCAAATATTTCAATTTGTGACCGATGAATCCTACATCGGTAATTGGCAGCAAGGCCCCTTTATTGGCTACCCTTATGCGTCAAAAGGTAGCTCCTAAGATTACCATCAGGTCCAAACCAATGCCAACTGATGATGCTACCACCGCTGCTGCTGTCTTAGCGCAAGCTTTTATGGTAACCAGTCTTCATTTGTGTTGATCACAACATTTTTAATCGGAAATTTTCATTTAACTCTCAATTTGCATCAAATTCTTTTCTTTTCAGCAGACAAGTTCATCAGCGGTCGTCCCAAACGTACAAATCTCTTCAGCTCAGCCTGCCGATGCCCCCCAAGTGCAATAGTAAAAACGCCAAGGCTCATCAAGTACTGCTCCCATACTGAAACGCCCAGCTCCAGTCACATCACCGGCCATGTCTCCTCAAGCTCCTATCGATACACCAACACCAGAGTCGGCATCGGTATCCATTCTCAATCAATCATCGATCGAGACTCCCATCCAAGGGACAATACCGTTGTCGCAGGGGTTAGTTACACCGACATCGACATCAGCACTAACATCAACTGTTCTTCCTACAGAGGCAAGTTCATCAGCAACTATTGCCGACCCTCAAGACACGGCTACACCAACCGTCCGCCAAGTCCAAGGTGAGAAATCGCTCTAAAGCAGGTAAACAACTATTTGTCATAAACTCGCAAGATACAAGCTCGACTGACAAACTTTAATTCCTTTTCTTTTCAGGCCCAAGACTCTCCCAACAGCTTATTCTCCTTTGCTATCAACGTTCCAGATGATGATGATGAAGAAGAAAGTTCATCCCAAGCTTCAACTATCATATCGGTAGAAGTAAAATCCAAACTTGAAGGATTGCTACTCCTACTGCAACAAAACACATCCCAACTAGTCCAATACTCTAGTGCAGTAAGGGTAGCTTTCAGGGAGATTCAAGACCAACTGCCTGTCGATATTGAAGAACCACTCTTCCATGTGGCATTCCTCGAGAGCCGGCAGCTACACTACAAAAAGGCCTCATGCCGCATCGCCGATAGATCCGCTCAAGCAAAACTTGAAGAGGAAATACTCAAGTTCAAGCAAACCGCTGATGAAAAGCATAAAGACATCGGTCGTCTGGAACCTTCCAGCATCGAGCTTGAACAAGGGATCGCCCGTCTATCAGCACAAAAGGAAGAATTGCTAGCTAAATTGAAGAAAGTAGATGAAGCTTTAACCTCAACCAACAAAAAGAAAATCCAACTCCCGATGCCACAAAAGCCCTGCAATAAGAGAGGGATGCCGATGCTCACCACGTCCTTCTGCTGAAGAAGAACATCAAGCCGATTGAGGGTGCTGCCGATGACGATGCCAAGGAGATAGAAGAAGCGGACCAAATTCGGCTTCGTGTGATTTCATCTATTCAATCTTTGTTGTAATCAGCAATCGTGAACTCGATGACCAATCCCCTTGTAATATAACTTTAATGCTTTTTCTACCGATGTTTTTGTACGATAACTTTGTCATCGGTATATATATATCGCATTATGCATCCATCCAGATACTGGGATAATATTTCTTCAAATATTTACCATTGATTGCTCTGGAAAACGCAACCCCTTCGAGGGGCTCCAAAATATACGTGTTACCAGGAACATACTGATTTATCCGAAAAGGACCCTCCCAATTAGGAGACCATTTTCCAAATTTTGAACTCTTAGTTCCAATCGGTAAAATCAGTTTCCACACTAGATCACCCTCGGCAAACTCTTTTATTTTCACTTTATTGTTATACCACCTAGCAACCCTCTTCTTATTCTCTTCGATACTTATTAGAGCCCTCAACCGATGACCCGCTAGATCTTCTAACTCATCCTTCATAAGGATGTCATACTCATCGGCTGTTAATTGGTCCTGGGAAAACAATCGTCAAGAACCAGTTTTAATTTCCCAAGGTAGGATAGCATCATGTCCATAGACTAACTGGTATGGTGAAACTTTGGTTGCACCATGACAAGTCATCTGATACGACCACAAAGCTTCATGTAACACTATATGCCACCTCCTAGGGTTCTCTTCAATCTTGCGCTTGATAAGCTTGATCACTCCCTTATTAGTTGCTTCAGCTTGGCCATTAGCTTGAGCATAATAAGGAGAAGAGTTTAACATCTTAAGCCCCATACCGGCAGCAAATTCATCAAATTCCCCCGATGTGAACATGGTTCCTTGATCAGTTGTAATAGTTTGAGGAATACCAAATCGGTAAACAATATGCTCTTTAACAAAATCTATCATGTTTGCCGACGTTACGTTCTTCAGAGGAATAGCTTCAACCCACTTCGTGAAATAATCGGTGGCGACAAGTATAAATTTGTGCCCTTTACTCGATGGTGGATAAATTTGGCCGATGAGATCGATGGCCCATCCTCTAAACGGCCAAGGTTTGATAATAGGATTCATTGCCGATGCGGGTGCTCTCTGAACATTACCAAACCTCTGACAATCTTGACACCCTTTGAAGTACTTAAAACAATCTTCAAGAATTGTCGGCCAATAATATTCATTCTGCCTAATCATCCATTTCATCTTGAATGGCGATTGATGTGCTCCACATACTCCTTCAAGAATTTCACCCATCAACGTCTTCGATTCTTCTTCACTAAGACATTTGAGAAAAACTCCATCAATCGTCCGATAATACAATTCATCATCAAGGAGCACGTACTTGGTAGCCTGAAACCTCAGACGTCTTTTGACCTTTTGGATGGCTCCTTCAAGTAATCGGCAATCTCTTTCCTCCAGTCATCGGCAGCTATTACTGATACCGTCACTTCTTGAATCGGCTGATATCCCGAAGCGTATTGTGCTAACCGATTGGCTTCTTCATTATGCAACCTAGGAATATACTCGAGGCAGTATTCCTTAAATTCTTTCAATAATCGCAAACATTTCTCATAGTATGCGATTAAAATTTTCACTTCGGCATTCATACGTTCCAATTAGCTGATTGATCACCAGCATAGAATCGCCAAAGATCTCAACGGCATCGGCACGCACTTCCCTGAGTAATTCCAATCCTTTTAGCAAAGCCTGATATTCAGCCTGATTGTTCGTCAAAATAGCTACAACCGGCAATGAAATTTCATACTTTTGCCCTCGGGAGAAATCAAGCCCACACCGATACCTGCCCCCCCCTCTACATGTGGATCCATCAAAGAACAAAGTCCAAGGAGCAATTTCCACATAATTCACTGAGTAACAAAATCGGTCATTACCTGACCTTTAACCGCCTTAACTGATTCATATCTTAAATCAAACTCTGACAGCGCTAGAATCCACTTGCCGATTCTTCCACTCAATATCGGCATCAATAGCATGTACTTAACCACATCATCTTTGCATATGATAGTACACTCGGCCGATAACAAATAATGCCTTAGTTTAGTGCAGGAGAAGTACAGACACAAGCATAATTTTTCAACGGCCGAATATCTGGTTTCAGCATCTACTAGCCTTCTACTCAAATAATAAATTACACGTTCCCTTCCTTCAACTTCTTGAATTAAAGCTGATCCGATAACACTATCATCGGCAGACAAATACAACTTGAAAGGCTTCCCGTGTTGAGGTGGAGCAAGAACTGGAGGATTCACCAAATATTTCTTAATTTCTTCTAAGGCTGATTGTTGTTCCTCCTTCCATACAAATTCTTGACCGGCTTTCAGCTTCAGCAACGGACTAAAAGACTTAATCTTCCCAGACAAGTTAGATATAAATCTTCTAATAAAATTAATCTTGTCGATCAAGGATTGCAACTCAGTCTTGTTCGTAGGAGCAACCACTTTATTAATCCCATCAATGGACTTTCTACCGATCTCGATACCTCTTTGATGCACCATAAAACCTAGAAACTAGTCTGCCGATACACCCAATATACACTTATTAGGATTCATTTTTAGCCCATGTTCCCTTGTGCACTCTAGAATTTTCCGTAAGTCGGCAAGATGCTTCTCAAAGTTTCTGGATTTAACCACCACGTCGTCAATATAGATTTCAACCAACGTGCCGATGTACTTATGAAAAATGAAATTCATTGCTCTCTGGTAAGTAGCACCGGCATTTTTAAAATCAAAAGTCATCACGACCCACTCAAATAAACCAACATGACCTGGGCATCTGAAACCAGTCTTGGATATATCTTCTTCAGCCATGAATATTTGATTATATCCAGCATTACCATCCATGAAACTAATGATTTGATGTCCAGCAGCAACATCAATCAGTAGATTGGCAACAGGCATTGGATATCCATCCATCGGCGTAGCCTTATTGAGGTTCCTGAAATCAATACAAACACGAAGTTTCCCGTTTTTCTTAAACACAGAAACTACGTTAGAAATCCATTCGGCATATCGACATTGCCGAATAAATCCAGCTTCAATTAATTTTGTAATTTCGACTTTAATATCAGGTAACACAATAGGATTGCATCGGCGTGCTGGCTGCCGATGTGGTTGGAAACCTGACTTAACAGGTAACTGATGTTCAACTATTGATCGGTCTAAACCAGGCATCTTTGTATAGTCCCAAGCAAAACAATCTTTATATTCCTTCAACAAATCGCTCAACTGCTGTTTACATTGGGAATTTAACTTAGCACTAATAAAAGTCAACCTAGGTTTGCTACCATCGCCAATATCTATTTCTATTAAATCATCAGCCGATGTAAATCCTTGCCCGAGTTTTCCATCATCGGCGAATTGATCCATTAAAACTTTTCTTCAGAACCGACTGCTTGGATCAGTGTAACTTGGTAATCGGCAACTTTGAGGAATTCTGTATCCCAAGCTTCACCCGATATGCACTTGGTCTGCTCATAGGTTTTCGATTCTGCCGATTTAAGAATTGATGGGACTTCACTTCGGACGACTTCAATCTTGTCCCCAACCCATTGCATGAGGCTTTGATGCATCGTGGAAGGAAAACAACAATTAGCATGGATCCAATCCCTTCCCAGGAGCAAGTTGTAGGTACCTTTGCCGCTGATCACAAAAAATGTTGTCGGCAAAGTTTTGTTGCCGATAGTTAAATCTACGCACACTGCTCCCATAACTGGTGACACATTGCCTTCAAAATCCTAAAGCTTCATGTCTGTCTTGACTAAATCTTGGTCACCTTTTCCAAGCTTCCTGAACATGACATACGGCATTATATTGATTAACGCCCCGCCATCTACTAGCATCTTTGACATTGGCTGCCCATCAACTTTGCCTTTGACAAACAAAGCTCTTAAGTGTTGTCTTTCATCCTCGGCAGGCTTTTCAAAAATAGCCACCATCGGATCTAGCACTAACTAAGTCATATCAGCAGCTTCTTCTTCAGCATCGGCAGGTGCCATAAATTCCATTGGCAACATAACAACCATATTGACTTCCGCTGATGGACTCCTATCCTAGCGTTTCGGCCTCCACCCCCAAAATGGAGATTCTCCTTTTGAAGGATTTTCACTATAACACAGATCATTCTGGCGTTCACGCTGGATCCTCCTTCTCTGAGTTTTCGTCAAACCCTTGGGACACCATTGAGGAAGCTTAGTTTTCCAAACAGGCTGGTACTATTTCTCACCGCTCGTATTTGCACCACTCCTTATGTTTGGATCCCTAGAGAATATCTCTTCATCAGGCACTCTTGCATTAGCCTTCTCTTCAAGCTCTTCTTGACGGACACGCTTGCCAAGCCTGCCATGCACACTGAGCTTGCCCCCAGCCGATCATGCATTGATCCCTTTCCTCTGATCGTCCTAGCATAGCTTGATCCCTGATCTTCAAAGCGAGACTTCTTTTCTAACCGATCGGCAGGATAGTACCCATTGCATTCAGGACAATTATCGACAGTGGGCAGCTTGATGCCTTCTTCCCAACAATGGACGAAGAAGGGGCACTTCCAATGATCTTTATGTCGATACCACTCTTTGCGTCTTTCTTCTTCCTGCTGCCGATGTTCTTCTTGTGAACGCCTATATTCTTGTCATGGTCTTCTGTGCATGATCACGACACCATATGATACATGTCTCTGAGGCCTCCTGGCGCTGCTGCTTTCGTCGGCAGTTCTTTTACCTTTTCCTTCATCATCAAGCTTCTTTCCCTTCACATCATGCATAGCTATTTGATGCTCAGGATCCATCGATGCATTTTTCTTGGCAACTTCCGATGTCAGTACTTTATTCTTCCCGCTAGTTTCCACCCTATTATTTGGAAACGGATGTTGGTCGATTTTCATTGGCTTCTGAGCTTTAGAATTTTCAAATTTGATTCGCCCAGATTCAATTTCTGACTGCAACTGCTTCCTAAAGACTTTGCAATCATTGATATTATGTGAAGTTGCAGCATGCCACTTGCAATACCTAATCCTCCTAAGCTCTTCTGCCGATGGAATTACCTGATTAGGCGACAGCTTAATCCACCCTTCTTGAAGTAATAGGTCAAATATCCTATCGGCCTTGGTAATATCAAAGGTGAATCTTTCAGCTTCTTTCTAACCAAATGGACAGGATATCGTCTTCTTGTCTTTCACCCATTCAGCAACGCCAATGCTTGGTTCCTCATCCGATTCAGAACTCTTTTCTTGTTCGATGAAAGACACCTTCTTATTCCAAGTTTTCTTGGGTTCGAAAGCTTTAATTTCCTGATCGGCAACCCTTTGCACGAGATGGCTCAAACTCTCAAACTCTTGGGATGCATACTTATCCTTGATGTGTGGCAGCAATCCCTGGAAAGCCAAATCTGCCAATTGCCGATCATCAAGCATCAAACTATAGCATTTGTTCTTCACATCTCACAGCCTTTGCACGAAGCTTTTCACCGATTCATCATTACGTTGTTTTAGCTTGACCAAATCGGTAATTCTCTTCTCATGAACACCAAAGAAGAAGTATTTGTGAAACTGCTTCTCCAGATCGACCCAAGTGATCACAGAATTTGGAGGAAGCAAAATGAACCAGGTAAACGCTGATCCAGATAAAGACGATGAGAACAATCTTACCCTCAGCTCATCTCTGCTAGCCGCCTCTCCACATTGAATAATGAAGCGATTGATGTGATCCATTGTTGACGTGTCATCTTGGCCAGAAAACTTCGTAAAATCCGGCACCTTGTACCGATTTGGGAGAGGAATCAAGTCATATGCCTAAGGGTACGGCGTCCGATAAGAATATGTATTGACCTTAGGCTTGATGCCGAATTGTTCTTTCATCACTTCGGCAATTTTGTCGGCCCAGTATGCATCCTGGTCTTGCCGATGTATCGGCTGGACATTAACTGCCTGGACTGGTTGATACGTCGCTTCTTGCCTTTGTGGCAAATAAGCTGGTCCGATTGGCACAGGCGCAGCACCACCTTGCTGGATACTATACATCGGTTGGTTTGCCGATGTATATCCTTGGACACCCACTGGGTATACTGCGGCATTATATTCATCGGTCGGTACACCGATGCTTCATTCTGAGTGTTCGCCGGGTAATGGTATTGTTGCGCTCCTGCTACTTGATGTCCAGGTTGCACCACCTGTTATTGAACCTGACTAGTCCATCCAGGATTATAAGTCATCGGCATGTGATTTGCCGATAATTGATAGCTACCTGGCGCATGTTGCTCCTGCACCTTAGAGTAATCAACAAACTGGCTTCCTTGGTGCACTGACATTCCAGCCTGAGGATTCACCATCATCATGGGATGGTTTACAACTGCCATGTCTTGTTGCATCGGCAAAGAACTTGCCGATGGTTGCCCGTAAGGCACTTTGGGTATCACCATCTGAAGACTTCCTGGTGGTAACTGCACTTTGGAGAAGACGTAGCATAATGTATTATGTGGCAGAACCGCCCAAATTATAAGAGATCAAGTACCAAAGTAGCCGATTTAACGACCACTTTAAACACTTGAGCCCATATAATCCCGGTAGTTCGGAAATCTCGAAGGATTTCTAACAATCGTATCTCCAACCAAGATCGCGTAAACTCAGGTATGCACATTCGAATGAACCAACAATTTAAACGAAATACTTGAAGTACGAAATAAAGTTATTACAACCCTTTGTTCCAAATAAAGTAGTACTCACGCCACAACACACATGGCCAAATAAAACATTGTTTTAAAACTCAAACCCAAAGTTTTCACTCCACACTAGTACCATTAATAAATAGGGGTGCTCACGAGATCACGTCCAACAACAGCAAAAGATGAGCTCGAAGCAGACCTTGCCCAAAGCCTACTCCTCTTCTCCTTCGACAAGATAGAGACAATGCTTACAATAGTCAAAGTATACTTGGCCATCTGCAACAAACGGGATAAACCTTGAGTACGGGAATGAGTTATAATCCTTGATTAACTCTAGCCATCTCTGTTATCTCATGTTCAATTCAGACTGGGTAAACAAGTACTTCAAACTTTTATGATCCGTGAAGATGTGGCACAAGTTACCCATTAGGTAATGTCTCCATATCTTTAAAGCATGCACAACTGCTGCTAGCTCCAAGTCATGTGTTGGGTAATTCTCCTCATGAGGTCGAAGTTGTCGTGAGGCATAAGCAATGACTCTTCCATTTTGCATCAACACACATCCCAATCCAATGGTTGATGCATCACAAAACACATCAAAAGGTTCCTCCAGATTTGGTTGTGCCAAGACTGGTGTAGTAGTTAACAGGGTTTGCAAGGCACGGAACGTTGTTTCACATTCTAGGCTCCATTCAAACTTCTTATTTTTCTAAGTTAACCTTGTCATAGGTTTAGCTATCTTAGAAAAGTCCGGGATAAAACGGCGGTATTATCCGGCCAATCCTAGAAAACTGCGAACCTCATGCACGTTAACGGGTGCTTTCTAATTCATGACTTCTTGCACCTTTGAGGGATCTATTGATATACCTTCTCCTGACAAGATGTGACCCAGAAAAGGCACTTTGGTCAACCAAAACTCACACTTGCTAAGCTTAGCATAAAGCTTATGCTCCCTTAACCGTTTCATCACTATTCTCAGGTGTTCGGCATGGTCTTTCTCATTTTCCGAGTATACCAAGATGTCGTCGATGAAGACCACAACTAATTAGTTTAAGGGTTATGGATTTAAAACTAATTAGACCTGTTTAGTAAAAGAATTACTTTTATTCTTAAAAAGTAAAGTAAGCTTAACTATGCAGGGTAATTAATCATAAAAACAAACCATACTTTATTCTAGCCATGGCAAACTTAGCTAAACATGTTGATCAAGATGTTGAGCACAAAACACCTATTCAATCCTAGTGTGAAGAAGAAAGCACACACACATGAAATGATGGCATAAGTAAACATGAATGCAATGAAAATGCTTATGCTTAAGCTAATGATGATCCTAATGCAAAGCTTGACACAGGGTGTCACATATTATCAGGCTCATTAGCTGTGCCGATATTGCCGCTTCCATAGGGACCTTCCCCGCTGCATTGTTACCATGGATCAGCTTAGCGTCAGCGGACAGATCTGGAAGCATATCGTATCCCCACCAGCTAGCAGGAGTTGGTTGACTTTGGATTACATGTCCTGACATTGCCGATGCCACCGGATCTGTATTCAGCCGAACGACGCTCACAGGGCTTGATCTTGGTGGCGTAGCCTCATCGGCGGACGGATTCATAGGTTGGAGAGATATCACTGGAACCTCTGATGAAGTTGTAGCAGATGCCGGTCCAGGTTGATGATACGCTGGATTAACATACTTGGGTGTTTGTCCCTCTTTGAAAGATTGCATAACAGCATTATACATAGTATTGGACAACACATTGGAATGGCTAATCAATGTCTGATTTAATGCAGAATTAACCATATCTTGTAATTTACCGGGATTGGCGTCGAAGGTGACCTGCCGCGGCAACGGCGGATCTTGCTTTTGGACAGCGTCGCCGCTCCTGCTTAGGCTGAAGGACTTCAGATACAACTGCTTGTACTCTTCCATAGCCTGCTTCTGATCATCTTTCAGATCTGCCTCGGAGACTTCGATGACCTTGCTTTGATCAAGCTCAATAGTATTACCCATAATAAGCTTATGATGGATAAAACTATGACCTTGCTTTGATCAAGCTTATGAAGGAATTTGCCGATGGTGATTTGATATGGAAATTGATTTTACCGATTGGGACTAAGAGTTCTAAGTTTGGAAAATGGTCTCCTAATTGGGAAGGTCCTTATCGGATAAAACAGTCTGCTCCTGGTAATGCTTATATTTTGGAAACTCTCGAAGGAATTGCATTTTCCAGAGCAATCAACGGTAAATACTTGAAGAAATATTACCCTAGTATTTGGGTAGACGCATAGAGTACCCGTTCGAATGCCAATGAGAATAAGTTATGTGACATCGGTAAAAAACGTACTGGCATTATATTACAAAGCAAAATCAAGTATCATTGTTACACTTGCCGATATGATGAGTTACAACAAAGATTGAATGGTTGATATCGCACGTATGCGAATTTGCTTTATTTCCTCCATCTCCCTAGCATCATCATCGGCACACCCTTCAGCTGGCTTGATTTTATTCTTTAGCAGGATGGCTTGTTGGGCGTTCTTGTCTCTTTCTTATCGCAGAGCCTTAATGGCGTCGGGCAGTTGAGCTTTCTTTTGGCTGGCTGTGTTCAGGGCTTCTTCAACTCTTTTCAGTTCAGTGAGCAGCTCTTCCTTCCTTGCCGATAAATGAATGATCTCTTGCTCAAGATTGGCGTTAGAAGCTTCTACTTGACCGATGTCCTTATGCTTCTCATCGGCAACTTGTTTGAACTTAAGCATTTCTTCTTCAAGCTGTGATCGAGTAGTCCTATCAGCTATGCGACGAGACAGTCTTTGATATTGAAGTTGCCTGCTCTCAAGAAACGCTGCCTGGAAGAGTATTTCTTCTGTATCAGTAGATAGGTGGCCTTGAATGTCTTTGAAAGCTATCTTTGCTGCAGTAGAGTCTTGGATGAGATGAGATGAGATGTGTCTTGTTGCAGTGTGGATAGCAATGTTTCAAGCTTGAGTTTGACCTCTGCCGATAAAGTTGGAGCGGAGCTTTCTTCGTCTTCACCCTCATTGGAAAGATTGACGGCGAAGGAGAATAAGCTATTCGCTGGGACAGAACCTTCTCCGTCTTTGTCTTTGCCAGGGAGGTTGACGCCGAAGGAGAACAAGCTGTTAGGGGAGTCTTGGGCCTAGAAAGGAGAAGGTTAAAATTTGCCGATTATAAGTTTATACTGCAAGTTTTAGGTAATCAGCTTACCATCTTGAAATGGATTTCTTTCCTGGGACTTGGGAAGTTGGCTGGTATGGCCTCATCCTGGAGATCGGCAACGGTTGCCGATGAACATGCTTCCGTAGGGGAGCAGTTGGTGCTGTTGCTGGTGCTGTTTCTGCTATGGAGGCTGGCTCCTGTGGCGGTGATGTCGTTCTCTGATCGGGGATTTCGGCTGGTGGTGCCGATGCCGATGTTGCCTCCGTTGTTACAGTAGGCGCTGGTGTTGTCTCCTGGTCGGAGTTGTCGTTCAGTGGATGATCGGGAATAGACGCCGATGATGGTTTTGTCATTGGTACATCGGCGGGAGTTGGTGGTGCAACTGAAGTGGCCCGCCTCAGGCGTTTCTTCTTCGGAGCAGCGGTTGGTGAACCGGCCCGTTTCGGCTGTGAAGCTTGGGGGCATCGGCAGCAGGAGTTGGAGAAGTTTGTACGTCTGGAGCAGCTACCGATGACCTCGCTGCCTAAAAAATGTTTGGTGCATGTTACATAAGTAAATATTGCCGATGAACAGTATGTGATCGGTGTAAGTAAAAATAAAACTTACTGCAAAAGCTCGCACCAAGATGGCAGCAGCAGCCGATGGAGTAGCAATGTTTTTTGCGGGCGTCGGCTTGGGTTTGAAGGTGACTTTAGGTACCTTCTGAGGAGTGAAGGCAGCCAGTGTAGAAGCCTTGTTGCCGATGATTGATACGGGGCTCATCACTCGAAGATGGAAGGGCTTGCCACTTCTACTCATTTGAGGGATTGGGTCATCAACCTGTTAAGCAAAAGAAGGTCAGATGCCGAGGATAAGGGTAAATAATAAGAAATGCATTGGAGTAAAAAACTTACTGCATCATCAGGAATGACGTGATCGGCGTCAATCAAATGCCGATAGTAATGCGATGACTTGGCGAACAGTTGATTTCTCCATTCTTGCCACCAAAATTTGTATTCCTCTATGATGAAAGATGTTGGTGCCCGGGAGGATAGGTCGATGTCTGATGTATCGGCATCGGGAGGGAGATTAACAACCTTGTTCCAGTCCATAGCGCTAGAGATGATTTGTCTTGGTTTTATCACCTTGGCATAGCAGAGCTTGATCGGTAATTGGCCGAATGCCTGTTGTCTTGCTGCTGCTGATGGGTAATAAAACTCAAAGGATGGAGGAGCATTCTTCCTAGTTCCGAAAATGTTAACTGGAATAGCTCGAGGAACAATGTTGGCCTTCATGAGTACTTCATTCTGCGGTACGGTTGAACAGCAAAGGGAATCGGTTGTCTTCGTCGATGTTGGGCCACCAAAGTCGTTCTGCGGTAGGGATTCCGTTGTAGAACTTTTGGAAGAACCTGCCAAATTGGTCTGCATTGGCATCGGTTCCTAGCAGTACTATGATAGCCTCCCCGAAATTGAGTGGGGGACGAGTTGCCGATTCATCCTCATCAAATACATAATCTTCTGATATGTCCCTTGGGAATTGCTGATTAAATAGGTCAAATTGGAGGACCTTGTACATGTGTGTGTTTAACCACATGTTTATGAACCACCAAGGGCCCCCGAGGTTGCCGATGGACTCACCCAACAATAGCTTCTTGGACACTTGGTGTAGAAGACGATACACCGATCCAAGGAGGTATCGGCCGAGAGGAAGTCTTGTTCCATCGGCTAGGAGTTCTGTTGTTGGGAGGTACATTGTGGTAGGTCTGGTAAGCATATGCACATCGGCAAGAGTGGGAGTGGCCGGTCCGTGTCTGAATAAAAAGGCATTCATTGTATTGGACCAGAAATAAGAAGCTGCCATCATCATGTTCTCATTCTTCTCCATATCGGCAATGGAGAGCCTGATGCACTGATCTAGGTTACGCTCTGACCAGTAAACTTGCTGTGTTCTGATTATTTTAAGGTACCAGTTTTTCCATCCCTTGGTGGAATTGGGCCATGAGTGGAAAACATCTTTCCATAACCCTAAGCTAAAACACTTAGATTTGAAAGGGATGCGATTGGTCTCTGCGTTGATCAGATTGATAGGATCAGGATTTCCCATTGGGCCTAGGCAATTGAAATTGGATTGCTCGATTGGGGTTACAACCTTGTTGTACATTTCCTAGGTTTCAGAAAAATAAAAAAAGGAAGAAAGGGGAAAAATTATGGAGTTGATGCGGAAAAGAAATTCGCAGAAAATGAAATGAGGAAAAAGAAGATTTACTCTAGGGACATCGAATGGGATCGCCAATGAAGCTGAGGAGGTCCTTGCGATTCGCGCTCTGCTTGAGGGAATTGTTGTCGCTCTAGTTCGCAGAACTGTTCTTCAGAGTCACCGCCGGAGTCGCCGCCGAGGTTGAAGACGAGGGCAGGTGAAAGTAAAAGTAGGCTCAGGGTAAAAACAGATTGGATGGTGGTAACTTTTATAAGCCTGGTCAGGGTATTTTGGAATTTTCTTTGCACTGAGCAGGAATGTAGAGAGGTATGCAACAGGTATGCGCAGCAATCGAGGAGATATGATTAGGTTTGCAACTGTTCGCGCTGTGGTCGTGGGATTTTATTAATAAATTGCAATTTTGCGCGCGGTAATCAAGGAGGTTGTGCAGTTATCTTGGAGGGAGCAGTTACAGTAGAAAAATTTCGGCACGTAAAGTATTCTACACTCCGAAATTGGGGGCATGTGTTGACACCGTTTTTCGGCACGTGTCAAATGAGCTAAGACTTGCATTGATCGGTAGCTATTTTCTATCGGCATCGGAAAGTCATCGGTCAAATTTACCGATGAGAATGAATTCTGCAAATGAATAAGTTTGTTGCCGATAGAAGCTGAAACAACAGCAGTGGTTGCTGATAAAGGTCTTGCCGATAAGGATTAATTGGTGAAGACAAGTTACCAGAAGCGCAAGGTTGCCGATTGGAAAGTATTGCCGATGTCGATGAGCATGGAGTGACGATGCCGATAGGCACAGGGTGATGTGGCGGTTGACGTCAGCGGAAGATTGCCAATGACAATAGAAGGAAGTTGCGGATAGAAGGGTCTGTCGATGGAAAGGTTCATCGAAGAGAAGATATAAGGAAACCGGTGATCTCATACCAGTATTGTTATAGAAGTTTGAGTCCGGCTCTTGCACGAGTCGTTTGTTTCCTTAAAAATAGAAGTGTCTATTTAGGAAAATAATATTGTTATTTGGGTCCGAATCCTACGCGAGTCAGTTATTTCCTTTAAAGTAGGAGTTTGTTTTGGAAGGGTACGAGTCGTGTCTGTTTACAACTCCTCTTGCTGGAGTATAAATATGTGCCTAGGGGTTGTGAGAAAAAAAGAATCATCTATCAAACAAATCAATTACTCTTATTTACCTTTACTGCAATTTACCCTTTTTATCGCATTAGCCTTAGTTTATCTACGAGTTCTTCAAGCTTCGACGGGCTACATCTCCTTGATCTCCGTCAAAACCCTTGCAAGTTCCGCATGGGAGTAATCTGAGCTTTGACATCCGGGCGCATCGTTGTTGTCTCGTTCAGCTCTGCTCTAGTTATCTTGATCAAGTTTGAATCTTGATATCTGGGTGTATCGCCGTTGTCTTATTCAAATCTTGTTCTAGTTATTGTCCTTGTCGATTAATTGGTCAAATCGACTCGCACACCCTCGGAAGTCGAATTCGGGTAATAGCCCGAGGTGTTCGCAGATCCTGACGCTTTTTGTGTCGACAAAAGTAGTAGAGGGTACACTAGTACAGAAATGTTTACCGCAGTGGTCAAAACCGCTTTACCATAGCGGGCAGCAGCGTCTGCTTGCGTTGCCCCGCTACGGTAAAGAAATGGTTAACCGCAACGGGCAAAAGGGGCCGCTGCGGTATATCCATTTACCGCAGCGAGCACCTTATGTTGCCCGCTACGGTAAATGGAATAACTGCAGCGGGTACCTTACAGCGTCCGCTGCGGTAAAGTTCGGTTAACCGCAGCGGGCAGTTAAGTTGCCCGCTTCAGTAAATAGTTTTCAAATTAAAAAATAAAAAACAGAATTCAAATAATTCCCAGAATTTGAATTCAAAACATTTCCAGATTCCAGATTTCATATATATGCAGCAAACATTTATGTATAAACCATCCAAGCATTGCACATGACATAATACACAATTTTCAACATCCATATACACATCACATCAAACCAACAAGTTCCTTTTGAGTTACATTTACAAAATCATCTAAGAAAAGTCAACTGGCCATTTGTAATCACTTGGGCGCAGCAGAGTCGTCCATTTCCTAAGCCTCTCGTACCTAGGTTTGATAGCTAAGGGGGATTCTTCGTCAAAGAATTGTTCTCCTTCGAGAACGCACTTCTCCATGACGAACTTACAGATTTCTGCCTTAACTTTCTTGAAGGATGGCTTGTAGGTGTTCACCCAATATTTTACTCCTTCCTTGAGCTTCTTCCAGCTTTGAGTGTACTCCCTGCACTGCCTCAGGTGCTCGCAGGTGTACAAGCCACATGCTTTGGATCCAATCGGTTGTTTGGCCGCACTGCACAATCGTTATAGAAGCTTTAGAACAAACACATATGGAAACAAAAAGCCCAAATGGACTTTGCAATTAATTTACGTACCAGGAAGTCGCGTCGGATTTTGATGTGGTCGGTATTGTTCTCCTTGCAACTATCGGTCCTGCGATCCCAACATTCGGGATCCTTCAAGTACTTCTTATAAGCCCTGCACAAAATGTAATAGAGTTAGATATGTTTTGAATAATAACGATAACCGTAAAATATGAAAAATGCTTATTGACTTACACTTTCAAGCAATCTTCAAATGTCTTGTATCCTGCTTTGTTTATTGTCCTCAATGAGTCAAATACAACCGCTCTGCCATCTTGAGGATAGATGAGGTATGCAACCCAATGGCCCTCGAGGCCATTGCTGCACGATTCAAACAACTATTGGTTAGGATGATTACAAAGATTGATCCTACCCACTTCGGATCTCTACAGACATATTTTCATACTTACCCAAAGTGATATGGAGCCATGATACACTGTGGCCCATCCTCCTTGACCTTCAACATTACTGAGCACATGTAGTCTACCACTTTCTTCTTCTGATTCCTCATATTGTCTCTATATTCCTTTTCTCTCTGTTTGTTTGTCTTTTTTTTATCCGTTGCCATGTGACGATGCTATTCAAACAACTATTGGTTAGGATGATTACAAAAATTGATCCTACCCACTTTGGATCTCTATGGACATGTTTTCATACTTACCCAAAGTGATATGGAGCCATGATACACCGTGGCCCATCCTCCTTGACCTTCAACATTACTGAGCACATGTAGTCTACCACTTTCTTCTTCTAATTCCTCATATTGTCTCTATATCCCTTTTCTCTCTGTTTGTTTGTCTTTTTTTTATCCGTTGCTTTTTGTTTCTTACGGTAGCAGACATCCTGCATATACACGTCAACGTACCATATAGTCTAATAAGTGTATAGAGTTGACGTATACAATAGGATACATCTATGGAATTAACTCGCAAGTCGTCACTTACATTGCAAACAGGGTGAGTTGGACGATGTCTAGGTCTTCTCCCCGCAGCAGCCTATACATGTCTTGGAAGTCCACCGGAATAGGGAAATCCCCGATATCGGGCAAGTTGAAGCAATCCGCTACAATCTTCACGGTGAAACTTGACATGCCTCTTTTTGCCGCTTCCATGTACCAGAGATGAAACCGCCTTGTATCCCACGATTCTTCATCAAGGAGTGCTTTCTTGGTTATCATGAACTTCCCGTTCTCAAAGTGGCCGGACAGTCATCCGACTCCGAAAATAGATGATGAGGATCATCTTCAGGCCTGGAAAAGTCGGGATAGAACGTGCGAATGTGAATTGAGGTACAAATGTGAATTGAACGTTCTGTGTGCTCGTCTGTAATGTACCTTCCTATTGGCTTAGTGCCTCGGGTATGGGAGCGATGTAGAGTCGTCCTTCGGGTTGTCCGCCTCAGTACCTCCCTATTGGCTTAGTGCACCTGGTGTTGGCTGCGTCGCATGTTCCCCCTCCGTACGTCCCTCGGTGCATCCCCTTGAGCCCCTTCCTAATTTGTCGGGGCATAGGCTGAGTGTCGGGAGGTGGAGGTGGCCCGCTCGGGCTCGGCTGGCTTGCAGGCATTGTGTTGCCCCCAGAACGGCCCCTGAACCTCCTTCTTCAATGGTTGGGCCCAAAGGCGGACTTTTCGAGCTCTGAGGAGGGATCTTGCCAATTGGTGAACGAGCTGGCGGGTCCTTTTCACGACCTTCGTCATCACCATCGTCGTCGCCTTCTAGGGGGCAAGATCCAGCAACAGACGCTGTCGTCATTGGTATGATCTCAAGGTCGTCCTTCATCCAAAAGATGTCATCGCATTCCGCTTCTTCAAGGGTACGGTGATGTTGTAGGTGGGGAACATCTAGTTCATAGTCTTTATGCTCAGGAAAAACAGACGTTATGGTCACCAGCGCATAGTTCTCAGGTAATCGGGCCCGATATGCTTTTGGTATTTCGTTGATCGGATATACAGCTCCTTTACCCATGGCAATCTTCTTGCTCCTGCCAAACGGAATGAGAAGCTACACAAGTGACATCTCGTTGACTTCATCGATTGGGTGGCGCGGGCAATCCTCGAGTTGAGGAATGTTCCCACCTTGTGGAGCCGGAGGGACAGGCACGCCAGCATAGGGCAAACTCTTGTCCCAACTCGTACCATACTGCAAAGCACAAGCTCTCAACATATCTTCTAGCACTTGATTTGTTCTTTCTGTCTGTCCATCTGTTTGAGGGTGATAAGCTGAGCTAAAATTCAACACTGTACCAAGGGAATCATGCACTTTCCTCCAAAAATGCGAAGTGAACTGGGTTCCTCTATCTGACACAATCTTTGGAACTCCATGTTGACATACTATTCTTTCCATATACAACTCTGCTAACTGTGCTCCCGTATAAGTGGTTTGAACTGGCAAGAAGTGAGCTACCTTGGTCAAGCGATCAACTATGACCCAGATTGAGTCATAACCTTTCTGAGTACGCGGTAACCCAACTATGAAATCCATACCAACTTCATCCCACTTCCACTCAGGTATTTTCATCGGTTGCAACAGTCCGGCAGGTCTCTGATGTTCTGCTTTAACCCTCTAACATGTATCACATATTGCCACGTATTCTGCCACGTCAAGTTTCAGTCCAACCCACCAATACTTCTCCTTAAGATCTAGGTACATCTTAGTGCTTCCAGGATGTATTGAGTAGGTTGACTCATGAGCTTCTCGCAGAATTGTTTGTCGAATAGACTGAATGTCGGGGACACAGATTCTCTTTCCATACCACAAAGTACCATTATCATCTAACCGGAAACCTGGTGACTTTCCTTCCTTCAGGTTCTCAACTATCAACTGCAGATTCTTATCCTACAACTGACCTTCACGAATCTCCTTTTCTAGTGTAGGCTCCACTATCATCTCCATAGCATTAGCAACAATGCTCAAGTTGAGATGCTCAAGTTCAGCACACAACTCTTCCGGCATAGGTATTGTCCGAATCTCATTAGCATAACTTTTCCTGCTAAGAGCATCGGCCACAACATTGGCTTTACCAGGATGATAGTGAACATCAAGATCATAATCCTTGATAAGCTCCAACCAACGGCGTTGTCTCAAATTCAGATCTGATTGGGTAAAGATATACTTCAAGCTCTTATGGTCGGTGTAGATGTCACACTTATGACCAATAAGGTAGTGTCTCCATATCTTCAATGCATGCACCACAGCTGCTAACTCCAAGTCATGAGTCGGATAATTCAACTCATGTTTCCTCAGTTGTCGCGAAGCATACGCAACAACTCTTCCTTCTTGCATAAGCACACAACCCAAACCAAGACGAGAGGCATCACAATAGATAGAGAACTTCTAACTCAAGTCTGGCAAGGTCAACACAGGAGCTGTAGTCAATCTCTTTTTCAGTTCTTCAAAGTTAGTCTGACACTTCTTTGACCAGACAAACTTGGCATCTTTCTCAAGCAACGCGGTCATAGGTTTAGCTATCTTAGAGAATCCTTCAATGAATCTCCTATAGTATCCAGCTAAGCCAAGAAAACTGCGAATCTCACTGACATTGGTTGGGGGTTTCCAATTCAGTACATCTTCCACCTTACTAGGATCAACTGATATACCACCATTAGACACAACATGGCCAAGAAAAGAAACTTCTTTCAACCAAAATTCACACTTACTTCTTTTAGCATACAACTGGTGCTCTCTAAGCTTCTGTAATACCAGTCTCAAGTGTTCAGCATGTTCATCATCGTTCTTGGAGTAGATCAGAATATCATTGATAAATACCACCACAAACTTATCCAGATATTCCATAAAGACCTTGTTCATCAAATACATGAAGTATGCAGGTGCATTGGTAAGACCGAATGACATCACCGTATATTCATACAATCCATACCTCGTAGTGAATGCTGTCTTCGGAACATCTAAAGCACGGATCTTCAACTGATGATAACCAGACCGAAGATCAATCTTAGAAAACACACAAGCACCTTTCAACTGATCAAACAAATCATCGATTCTGGGCAAAGGATACTTGTTCTTGATAGTGACCTCATTGAGTGACCGATAGTCAACACACATCCTCTGAGTGCCATCTTTCTTGTCAACAAAGATAACCGGTGCACCCCAAGGTGAAGACCTGGGACGAATAAAACCTTTATCCGACAACTCTTTAATTTGTTTCTTAAGTTCTTCTAATTCTTTTATTCCCATCCTATATGGCCTTTTAGCTATAGGTGCAGTTCCAGGTAATAACTCAATTATAAATTCAATGTCACGATCGGGAGGCATACCTGGCAAATCTTCTGGGAATACATCTGGAAATTCATCCACAACCCTATCTGCTGGGTTGTCATTCTCCTCAAGCTGATTGATGGCGGCTGTCGGTGGAGGTTCCATAACCACATCAATACTGATCCTGTTCCCTGTAGGTGTAGACAGTTCAACTATCTTCTTATCACACTTGATCACTGCGCTATATTTCTTCATCCAATCCAATCTCAAAATAACATCAATACCAACGGTTCTCAACACTGTAAGTCTAGTTTTGAAGTCTATTCCCTTTAGAGCAACAGTAACAGATGGACAATAGCAATCGGTTCTCATAACCCCACCCGGTGAATTTACAATTATAGGGTTTTGCATTGCTAACATAGATATTCCATGCATTCTAACAAATGCTTGCGATATGAAAGAATGCGATGCTCCAAAATCAAAAAGAACAGAAGCGGGGATGGAGTTGACTTGGAACGTACCCATCATCACTTCTGGCGCTTCCTGAGCTGCTTCCGCGGAGACATGGTTCACACTCCTTCCATGGGGTGGTGGTTGGTTTCTTCCCCTTTGGTTGTTGCTACTTTGTCTTGGAGGGTTCAACTGATTCTGCTTCTTGGGGCAGTTGTAGGAGATGTGTCCGGTTTCACCACAAGCAAAACACTTGGTAGGGGTGTGGGGAACATTAGTCTTTGCTGGGGTACTGCTAGATGAGCCTTGACGAGGTGTTGAGTAACCACCTTGTTGCTGGAATGGCGGACGTTGCTGGTTCGGGTTACGGTTCCCAAAGTTGGATGTACCTTGGTACCTCTGCTGGTAACCCTGCTGAGGATAGTTGGGACGCTAGCGAGTGTTGCTTCCAGAACCTTGTCCCCTAAGCTTCCTCTTCTTGTCCATCTCCCTGCGTTCATTGTCCAGGACGATGGCACGGTTCACCAAGGATTGGAAGTTCGGGTATGTATTGCCCTTCAGCTGCAACCGAAGTTCATAGTAGATTCCCTTTAAGAAGAGACGCTGCTTATCAGCATCATCCCTTACTTCATTGGGAGCATAGCGAGCTAGCTACGAGAACTTGTCATGGTACTCGCTGACTGACATCTGTCCCAACTGAAGATTCCTGAATTCTTCTTGCTTCAGCTCTATGATTCCTTCTAGAATGTGGCATGCCCTGAAGTTCCGGGAAAACTCTTCCCAGGTGATAGCAGGGGCATTGCCGGGGCGAGCATCTTGATACGTCTCCCACCAAGTCTGAGCTGCACCTTGAAGTTGACCAGAAGCATACAGAACCTTTTCCTGGTCATTGCACTGTGCGATGTTGAGTTGCTTCTCCACCGCACGCAACCAATCATCCGCCTCCAATGGATCACTGGCATGAGAGAAGACAGGAGGGTGTCCTTGCAGAAATTCCCTCCGCTTATTGACAGGTGGAGCTCCAACAGGTGTCCTGCATCATGGCTTGCATTGTCTGCATCATCTGAGCTTGCATCTGTTTCGGGGTCATTGTAGGTGGTGGATGTAGAGGGTGTTGGTTGTTGTTGTCGTTATTGTTGTCACTGGTGTTGGATCCAGAGTTAGTCCTGGTGTGAGGCATCTGTCATATAGAACATGTTGACACAAAAAGCGTCAGATCTGTGAACACCTCGGGCTATTACCCAAAGCTCGATGTCGAGGGCGTGCCAGTCGATTTGACCAATCAATCGACAAGGATGATAACTAGAACAAACTGAACGAGACGACAGCGATGCGCCCGGACGTCAAGGCTCAGATTGATCAGGGGTAACTAGAGCAGAGCTAGATGAGGCAAACAGCGATGCGCCCGGATTGCCAAAGCCTAGAGGTACTCCCACGCGGAACTAGCAAGAATTTGATGGAGATCAAGGTGATGCAGCCCGTCGAAAGCTTGAAGAACTCGTTGAAATCTATAGCTAATGCAGTAAAAAGGTAAATTGCGATAAAAGGTGGAATAAGATAAAATTGGTTTGTTTTGAATTGGATTGATTGTATTCCATAGCCCTCGAGCACATATTAATACTCCCGCATGGAGAGTTGTACAAAGACACGACACATATTCTTCCTAAAACAAACTCCTACTTTAAAGGAAACTGACTCACGCAGGAGCCGGATAACAATATTTATTTCCTAAACAAACACACCTATTTTAAAGGAAAATAAACGACCCATGCGAGAGTCAGACTCGAACTACTATAATAATGCTGGTACAAAACACCAGTTTCCCTACTCTCCTTCTTGATGAAAACTTTCCATCGGCAGATCCCTTCAATCCGCACCTTCCTTCTTTGGCCACTTGTAATCCTCCGCTGCCGCCAAGTGCTAAATCACGCCCATCGGCATCGGCAATACTTTCCCGATCAGCAATCGGCAGCATCTCTTCGTCGGCAATAGGCAATGAGCCTTATCGGCAATCGGCAACCTTCTTTCATCGGCAATCGGCAACGAGCCCTCATCGGCAATCGGCAAGGACTCTTCATCGGCAATCAGTTTCAGCAAAACTTCACCAATCTTGTCGGCAAAGGTCATCAGCTTCCATCGGCAACGCACTTGGTCTTTCCGCAGCACTCTTCCATCGGCAATATCGACTCCCGATGCCGATGGAGAACGGCCGCTGACTAGTCAAGCCTCAGCCCCATTTGACACGTGTCGAAAAACGGTGTCAACACATGCCCCCCAGTTTCGAAGCGTATAACACTTTACGTGCCGAAATTCTCTCCACTGTAGCCATTGCTGTAGCCGTTACCTCCGAGATAGATGTACGGTTTCCTCGATCTCCGCGTGTGGAACCGCAATTTAATAATAAAATCCCTTGATTGTAGCACAAACAGTTGCAGACCACCTCGATCACCGCGCGTATCTACCGCGGGTTTCTCCATATTCCTGCACAATGCGAAACAGAACCCAAAAATGCCCCTGAACAGGCTTATAAAAGTCATCGGGATTCACACGCCCTTTTTACCCCGAGCTCATTCCTACGTTCACCTTCCTGCCCTCGTCTTCAACCTCCAGCCGTCTCTGAAGAATACGTGCCCGAGCACCCTTTCTACAATCTAAAGACGAACTGCAAGTACTCCCTCGACTCCAATGGCGATCCAGGTCGACATCCCAAAGGTAAGACTTATTCTCTTCCCAATCCAGCCTCCTACCAATTTTCGCACGAATCTGGATCCGTCTCCGTTCCTTTTCTGACTGCTCCCCGTCTTTTCCTTTGAATCTTAGGAACTGTACGACAAGGTAGTAATTCCGCTTACCGGTTCCACCTTCAGTTGCTTAGGTCCCATGGGCAATCCGGATCCCAGTTACATAATCAACGCAGAAACCAACCGAATCCCCTTCAGATCTGAATGTTTCGGTTTAGGACTGTGGAAGGATGCTTTCCGATCATGGCCCAAGCCCACTAAGGGGTAGAAAAATTGGTATCTCAGGGTTGCTAGGGCGCAACAAGTTTACTGGCAAGAGCATAGCTTGGACCAATGTATCAGGCTTTCCATTGCCGATATAGAGAAGAACGAGAACATGTTGATAGCTGCTTCTTACTTTTGGTCCGACACCTTGAATGCTTTCTTATTCCGACATGGACCAGCCACCCCTACTCTTGCCGATGTCCACATGCTGACTGGCCTAGACATCTCCTCTGTCGACACCTTCTCCTTATTCAATAGGAAAGCTGAGCACAGAGTAAACACTCGGAACATCGGCGGTTGGACGGGTTACATTCAGGAATACCAGAAAACGGGATCGGTAAACCAGAGAGAGCATGCTACCTTCCTGAACATGTGGCTGGATAAATTCATCTTTTGTGGTAGGGCAGTTGGACCTACAACCATTTATCTTCCAGCAGCTGAGCTGCTTGCCGATGGGACAAGGCTTCCCTTGGGCAGATATCTTCTAGGATCGGTATATCGTCTCCTCCATCAAGTATCCCAGAAGTTACTGCTAGGTGAACACATCGGCAATCTTGGAGGCCCCTGGTGGTTCATCAACATGTGGCTGAACGCACATATGCAGAAAGCACTTCAACTTGACTTGTTCGCCCAACGTTTCCCGAGAGACATACCAGAAGACCACCAGTGTGGGGAGGATGAATCGGCAACTCGCCCTCCACTCAACTTTGGAGAGGCCACTATTGTGCTGCCAGGGACCGATGCCGATGCGGAGCAATTCGGTCTATTTTTTCAGAAGTTTTACAATGGAATTCCTGCCACAGAACGGCTCTGGTGGCCATATGCCGATATAGATTACCAGTTCCCATTGCTATTTAATCTTACCGATGGGAATGTACCTGAAAACCAGATAATGATGAAGGCCAGCATCACTCCTCGAGCTATCCCAGTGAACATCTTTGGATCGGGAAAGAATGCCCCTCCATCATTTGAGTTTTACTACCCATCGGTAGCGGCAAGACAACTGGCGTTTGGCCAACTGCCGATCAAGCTTTGTTACTCCAAGGTAGTGCAGCCCAGGCAGACATTTTCTAGTGCTCTAGACTGGAATAAGGTTGTCAACCTTCCTGCCGATGCCGATGTATCAGATCTTGACTTGTCCTCCTGGTCACCAACTTCCTTTATTACAAACGAGTACAAGTCTTGGTGGCAAGAATGGAGGTGTCAACTGTTCGCCAAATCGTCGCACTACTATCGGCACATGATCGATGCCGATCATATTATCCCCGACGACGCAGTAAGTCCTCATTCGATGCATTCCTCACTTTTACCTTCGCCATCGGTATTTAACCTCCTTGCGTTTGACAGGTTGATGACCTGATTCCTCCGATGAGCAAGAGCGGCAAGCCCTTCAAGCTTCGAATGATGAGTCCTGTATCACTCATCGGCAATAAAGCTCCCTCGTTAGCTGCCTTCATCCCTCGACAGGTACCTACACCGATACCTGCAAAAGCCAAGGCTACATCGGCCGCTGCTGCTGCCCTGACGCGGGTGTTTGCAGTAAACTCATCTTCACTCATACCGATTATATACTATTTAATCGGCAACATTTACTTCGTATAATTTGCATTGAATATTTTCAGGCTATGAGGTCATCGGCAACTGCCCCAAGCAAAAAAGCACCTCCAAGTTCGGCTGTCGATGCCCCCCAGTCCTTGTCGAAACGGGCTGGATCTTCTTCCGCTGCCGCGCCAAGGAAGAGGAGGCGTTTGAGGCTGGCTAGCCCCTCTTCGCCATCGGCACAAGTCGCACCACCAACTATCGGCACGTCATCGGCAGAAACTCCAATGGCTCCTATCCCAGATCAGCCGATGGACGACGTCCTCGGTCAGGAGGCAGTTCCATCCGCTGCAGAAGCGGAGGCGGTATCGGCATCGGCACCGTCAGCCAAAGCTCCCAATGAAGAAACACCCTTAATGGCGGTGGAGGCGGCATCGGCATCGGCACCATCAGCCGATGTCCCTGATGAGGCGACTACACCCACTGCAGCAGCCGAAGCAACATCAGTATCGGTACCGTCAGCCGAACTTGCCGATAAAACAGCTCCGCCCGTCGTAGCGGCAAAGGCAACATCGGCATCGGTACCAACCGAAGATCCCGATGAAAGAGCGGCATCAACGCCACAACCAAGTATCACACCGGAAGCAACGCCAGTGACAACACCACCATCACCCACGAGGTCGACTGCTCCTCTGACAGAAGCTCAGTCATCAGCAACCGCCACCGATGTCCAAGACGAGGCTGGGCCATCTAACATACCAAGTCCTGGGCAAGAAATCCGCTTCAAGATGGTAAGTTAATCACTTGAAAATTCTAATATAATCTTTCGATCGGCATATTTTAACCCTTCTGTTTTCAGGCCCAAGATTCCCCAGATAGTCTTTTCTCTTTCAGCCTCAACCCGCAGGATGAAGATAGACGCCAAGGCCCCCTCCAAGCAGACAACCTGTTTTCCTTCTCAGTCGACATACCCGATGACGATGGGGAGGAAGAGAGTTCTGTCCCAGCCCTGTCAGCAGAGATCAAGACCAACCTCGAGGCACTGCTTTCCCTGCTGCTACAAGACACATCCCAGCTCATTCAAGATTCATCGGCAGCAAGGATTGCTTTCAAAGACATCCAAAGTCATCTCCCTGCCGATATGGCAGAAACCCTTCTCCAGGCAACCTTCCTCGACATCAAGCAAATTCAATACCAGCGGCTTTCCCGTCGCCTTGCCGATAGGGCCGCTCAATCTAAGAGCGAAGAAGAGAAGCTTAAGTTTAAGAATATTGCCGATGAAAAGCACAAGGGCATCGGCCAGGCAGAAGCCTCCATCAACGGCCTCAATCAAGAAATCACTCGGCTATCGGCCAAAAAAGAAGAGCTGTTGGCCGAGTTACAAAAGGTTGAAGGGGACCTAACCGCAGCCAACCAGTAGAGAACCCAATTATCCGATGCCATCAGGGTTCTGCGGCAAGAGAGGGACCAGAACGCCTGGCAAGCCATCTCGTGGAAGAAGAAGATCAAACCGGTCGAGGGCTCTGCCGATGCCGACGCCAAGGAGATGAACGAGATAGAACAGATTCGCCTGCGTGCGATATCGGTCATTCATTCCCTGTTGTAATTTATTTATCATATCGGCAAAAATGTAACTCCGATACTTAATTCTGGGCCTTGTAATATAACGTTTACACGTTTTTACCGATATATTATAGTTTTCCCTTTCCTCGGCATCCAAACGAGCACGTCATATGCCAACTCCTTCGAGAGTTCCTGGAATGTATGCTTTGCTGGAGGCAGACTATCTTATCCGATAGGAACTTGATTAGAAAACCACTTCAGGCCTAGAATTCAATCCTAATCGGTAAAAATCAATCTCCACGCTAGAGTACCATCGGCGAACTTATTCACCCAGTCATCGGCAATCATCACCGATACCATAACTTATCAAGCCGGCTAAAATCCTAATTAATCCCAACTTATTAACAGACCCTGGTGTTTACCCCGACTGTAACAATAATCGGCAACGAGGCTTCATACTTCCATCAGATCAAAATTAGGACAATGCCGATAAGCCTACCAAAAAGCACGAGAAACTCCCAGAACGCACGCACCACACACTTGCTCATCATACGCAAGCGCATCAGAATCATTCCTACAACCATCTTCTGGCAGCTAACGAATTTATCGGCAGTACGGCAACCCATACACAAACCATCGGCAAGTACCCCCAAGTATTGAAATCGCCAATTTGCCGAGCACGACCTTCAAGCCAACAGATCCAAGATTAACCTCGATTAGACCATCGGCAAAATATTGCTGTCTGCCGATGGATCTCCATCCTTGCGCTTTGGCCTCCACTGCTTCTCCCTTGAGAGTTCTGCATCATCGTACAGGTCATTGCGACGTTGGCGCTGAATTCTTCTTTTCTGGGTTTTTGTTAAACCCTTAGGGCACCACTAAGGGAGTTTGGTTTTCCAGACAGGCTGGTGCTGCCTTTCATTACTTACATCGGTATTCCTTCCGATGTTTGAATTTCTCGAGAGCATTTCTTCATCGGGTGTTTTTGTCTTGGTCTGCTCCTTGCTCTCCCTTTGATCAACCTGCCCACCAAGCCTACCATGGGCATTAAGCTTGCCCCCCAGTTGATCATGTACCGATCTCCTCTCTCTGAGCGGCTTGACGCACTTAGACGTCTGATCATCCAAACAAGGCTTACTTGACCGATCGGCAGTGTGATACCCGTTGCATTCAGGACAGTCATTGGCAGTGGGTAGCTTAATGCCTTCTTCCCAACAGTGAATAAAGAAGGGACACCTCCAGTGATTTCTCCGATGAAGCCACTCCCGATGTTCTTCTTCCTGTCGATATCGTTCATCTCGTGATTGCCGATAGTTCCGCCTTGGTAGCTTGTGCATGATTACTATACCAGGAGCTCTGCTGACACAAGCACCTTTATCAGCAATTCTCTTGTCCTTCCTGTCATCGGCAACCTTTCCGACGTCACGCTCAGCCATTTGATGATCAGGATCCACCGATGCACTCTTTCTAGCAGCGTCCGATGTCAGCACCTTAGTTTTTCCACCGGCTTCCACCATATTATTTGGAAACGGGCGTTGATCAATTTCCATCGGTTCTTGGACTTTAGGATTTTCAAATTGGATCCATCCAAAGTTAATTTCTGACTGCAGCTGCGGCCTGAACACTTTGCAGTCGTCGGTACTGTGAGAAGTTGTATTGTGCCACTTACAGTACCTGGTATCCTTGAGCTCCTCGGCCGATGGAATTACCTGATTAGGGGCTAGCTTAATTCGCCCTTCCTGAAGCAATAAGTCAAATATCCCATCGGCCTTCGTGACATTGAAGGTGAACTTTCCAGCCCTATTCTGGCTGAGCGCACGAGGCATCGGCTCCCCATCATTTACCCATTCAACAGTGCTGACATTCATCTCGTCATCTGATTTAGAGCTCCCTTGCCCAACGAAGAGCACCTTCGCAACCCAAATCTCCCTGGGCTCAAATGATTCAACATCCTGATCGGCTTCGATGATATCAAAGGCGAATTTCTCCAATTCGGCAGTGTCAAGGCTTGGCTCTTCATCCAGCTCTGAGCGTTCTATCTTCTCGGTCGAAAACGCCTTTGTATCTGGACCTTGCCGATGCGCAGATTCGTTCTCTAGTGGGGCAGATGGACATGCTCCTTCATGTTTCCGCGGTGAGCAAGTCGGAGCAATTGATACATCAGCAGCATCAATCTGCTGAACATCATGCATCGGCTGCCTAACCGATGAGCAATTCTGGATGCCTACTGTCTAAGCAGATCGATGCATCTCTCCAGGTCTCTGCATTAAGCAGGCCGGCACGATTGGCTCATCGACGGTACCGACCTGTTGGATATTATGCGTCGGTTGATTGACCGATGGGCCACTCTGGATGCCCACTAGTTGATGTACTTCATATCCCTGTGGCAAGCGACTCGGGGCAACCGATACATCAGTAACACTAATTTGCTGGATATTGTGTATCGGCTGATCAACCGATGAGCAACTCTGGATGCCCACCGGCTGAGTATGCTGACCTGCCTCTCCAGGTCCTGTCATCAAAGCACTTGGGATGATTGGCGCATGCACAACACTAGTCATAATAACACCGTGCATCAGCTTTGCTGCCGATGAGTAATCTCGCACCGTTGCTAGCTTGTGCCGTGGCATTATATTCATCGGTTGCTGTACCGATGTTTCATTATACACTCTTTCCTGCGAGTATTGCAGTGTAGCATTTATCGGTTGATGTACCGATACTTCATTCGGAAGACTCGCTGGACGATGCTATGGAACCCCTGTCATTTGGCGTTCAGGCTGCACATATTGCTACTGAATCGATGATTGACTGATCCAACCTGCGTTAGGTGTCATCAGTACGTGATTTACCGATGGCTGATAGCCAGTTAACTCTTGCAACCTTGGTACCTTCGGATGATAGCGTTGATCTGCAAGCACCATAGGCTGAGCAACTATTGCCAATGCAGGTTGATTGGCATGTAACACGCTTTGCATCGGCCAGGAATTCACCATCGGTTGATCGCCAGCTGACATTCGTCGCTCTTGTACCCTTGAATGATCGCTTTGACCTGCGGGTGCCATAGGCTGAGCAGCCATTGCCGATGGAGACTGATTGACACACGGTATGTTTTGTTGCATCGACCAAAGATTTGCCGATGGCTGACAGCCAACTGACTCTTGCAACCCTTGTACTCTCGGATGATAGTTTTGATTTGTAGGTACCAAGGGCTGAGCAGCTACGGCCGATGCGGGCTGACTGACACTCGCACACCTTGTTGCATCGGCCAAGAATTTGCCGATATAGGCTGATTGACTGTTGGCACGTCTTGTCGCATCGACCAAGCATTTGCCGATAGCTGATAACCGGCTGACGTTTGTTCTTGTTGTACCCTTGGATGATTGCTCGGACTCGCGGGTACCACGATTTGAGCAGTGTTTGCCGATACAGGTTGATTGGCAATCGGCACACCTTGCTGCACCGGCCAAGTAGCTGCCGGTGACTGATAGCTAGCTGAGGCTTGTTCTTGTGGCGCCGGATAATTCATTGCCACCATGGGCTGACTGGCAGCAGCTGAGCTTTGTTGTACCGGCAAGTGACTCGCCGATGGTTGGGCGTGCGGTACTTTGGGTATCGCCGTTTGCAGATTTCCTGTCGGCAACTGCACCGTTGGAGAAGACGTAGTGTAATGCATCACTGGGACCATCGGCTGTACGGATGTTGCCGATGCCATAGGAACCTCCCATCCTGCATGGTTAACTTGGACCAATCTGGAATCAACAGATAGACTTGGATACATACCGTATCTCCAGCAGTTGACTGAAGTTGGCTGATTCTAGATCACGGGTCCGGACATCGTTGGGGCCGCCAGATTTGTATTCACCTGAGTAAAGCCTGCTGGGCTCGATCTTGGTGGCATGATCTCATCGGCAGATTGGTTCATAATCGGTGAAGACACCCTTGGAACCGCCGATGGGGTCGCAACAGATGCCGATCCGAGTTGATGATACTCTGGACCAACATAATATGGTGCCTGCCCCTTGAAAGTTTGCTTGACGGCATCGCATACGACATCGGACAGCACATTGGATTGGCTAATTAATACATTATTGAATGCAGACTTAACCATCTCTTGTATTTTACCAGGATCGGCGTTGAAAGTGATCTGCCGCGGCGATGGCGGATCTTGCTTCCGTACTGCTTCGCCGATCCCGTTTAGGCTGAAGGATCTAAGATATGAGTGCTTGTATTCCTCCATTGCCTGCTCCAGAGCCTGTTTCTGATGACCTGTCAGATCTGCTGTGGAGACTTCAATGACACTCCTTGGATTAGTCATGATAAATATATTTATATAATCGTGTCCCACTGGGCGTGCCAAAAGAGGTGTTGACACAAAAAGCGTCAGATCTGTGAACACCTCGGGCTATTACCCAAAGCTCGATGTCGAGGGCGTGTCAGTCGATTTGACCAATCAATCGACAAGGATGATAACTAGAACAAACTGAACAAGACGACAGCGATGCGCCCGGACATCAAGGCTCAGATTGATCAGGGGTAACTAGAGCAGAGCTAGACGAGGCAAACATCCATGCGCCCGGATTGCCAAAGCCTAGAGGTACTCCCACGCGGAACTAGCAAGAATTTGACGGAGATCAAGGTGATGCAGCCCGTCGAAAGCTTGAAGAACTCGTTGAAATCTATAGCTAATGCAGTAAAAAGGTAAATTGCGATAAAAGGTAGAATAAGATAAAATTGGTTTGTTTTGAATTGGATTGATTGTATTCCATAGCCCTCGGGCACATATTTATACTCCCGCATGGAGAGTTGTACAAAGACACGACACATATTCTTCCTAAAACAAACTCCTACTTTAAAGGAAACTGACTCACACAGGAGCCAGATAACAATATTTATTTCCTAAACAAACACACCTATTTTAAAGGAAAATAAATGACCCATGCGAGAGTCGGACTCGAACTACTATAATAATGCTGGTACAAAACACCAGTTTCCCTACTCTCCTTCTCGATGAAAACTTTCCATCGGCAGATCCCTTCAATCCGCACCTTCCTTCTTTGGCCACTTGTAATCCTCCGCTGCCGCCAAGTGCTAAATCACGCCCATCGGCATCGGCAATACTTTCCCGATCAGCAATTGGCAGCATCTCTTCGTCGGCAATAGGCAATGAGCCTTATCGGCAATCGGCAACCTTCTTTCATCGGCAATCGGCAACGAGCCCTCATCGGCAATCGGCAAGGACTCTTCATCGGCAATCAGTTTCAGTAAAACTTCACCAATCTTGTCGGCAAAGCTCATCAGCTTCCATCGGCAACGCACTTGGTCTTTCCGCAGCACTCTTCCATCGGCAATATCGACTCCCGATGTCGATGGAGAACGGCCGCTGACTAGTCAAGCCTCAGCCCCATTTGACTCCCGATGCGCAGCTTCATTGTTTCCACCAGGAGATCTCCATACATACTCATCATTTCTTGGACGAAGTCGACGAGCTCATTGAGGACGGGGCCACCTTCACCGTTAGGGTCGGCAGTGATCCAACCTTTCTCCGCATCGAAGCGAGGGATGAAGCGACGTCGGTTGTTGGCAACCCTTTCTCTGAACTTGTTGTGGATAGCCATGTACGCACAGAACGCGGCATCTTTCATGCTTGCTTCGATGGTTGGATGTGCAACGCAGCTATGAAAAGTATAGTCCACTCGTTCCGCTGCTTGCACTCTAGCACTCCCACATATGTAAATCTTCGCCTTCCAATAGGTGTTGGCGAGGGGGTGCTTGTATTCCTTGCAGGTGTACATTGTTGCAACCTCAGGTCCTGGGTGGCATTCTCCCACAAGATCCACCGGTTGGGAGTGAGCGTAACTGTTGTTCGCTCCTCCTCGGATATACTTAGTTCGAATCCACACTGGCTCTTCTGGCAAGTCTTCAAAGGCAGCATCAGAAGTAGGGGAATTAACATCAGCACTTGGGGCATGGGGGCTTTCTTCCCCATGGTACTCTTCGCCGCTGGAGATTTCTTGGACTTCCTCCACTGGTTCTTCCTGAGACTCCTCCATTGTAGCTTGTGGTTCAGGAGGGGCAACCTGCTGCGGAGGAACACGCTCACTGAAACTGAGACGAGCTGATCGGCGAAGGGCAGGCATCTTTATCCATGACAAGATATAGGTAGATTAGAACAACATTTTCATAATAGAGTAAGTCAAGTGTAGCAAAACAGTTTGAGCAAATATATATGCAAGGATGTATGCATGAAGAGAGAAGGTAAGAAGACCATTCTAACTAAGCTTGCGTCCTACAGTCAACACTTGCTTTGATACCAATTTGTCACACCCAATTTTAAGGATAAAATTGAATATGAATAACTCATGTGTGCCCAGAGATCAATCACACACATAAGCCGACAAATCTTTAAATAGTACCATCACTGAGTGCTTATTACATAACGAATAATATTTAAATAACATAACAGCGGAATATAAAGATAACACTCGCGACGAAGCTCCACTTCACAGGGAACGCCGACTGGTTGACCACTAGCCTAGTACTCCTCACGGTAGTCTTCATAGCCATCTGAAGGGGGTTGAGAAAGCAAGAGTGAGCACTTACGTACTCAGCAAGAGTAACATAGGGTTATGAAGCTCAAAAGGTTGACACTGTCTGTACTGCGGTTGCTTTTAACTTGGTCAAGTTTTACCAACACTTAGCTTTAATTATGCTTAGCCCAATTGATAACCACATGATAAGAATAGTAAACATCATTAACAATTAAACAACATGATCATCTACACTGTGAGTTTTCCAGGCCGCTCGTAACCGTGAGCACAACTATCATGATAGATTCACACTCTGCAGAGGTTATACACTTTACCCACAAGCCATGTTACCCATATGCCCGGGTTTATAACTCCCATAACACTTCCAAGGTGAGTGGGCAGGGAACACTATGAAGTCTTTCAAAAGTCTTCCCAACATGTTGCCAGACCCTACGGACCCAAGGGCAAGGGTATGCAAAGCCTCTACTCGATGGTACCTTTCGAAGCGGTAACCACCCTAGAACATGCCCTGCAACCAGCTCGGCAATGGTGCCTTTCACGAACTGCCAACATGCTAGTACGAATCTTTATACTTGACTAAAGCCAGAGCCATTATAGCACTCGCGGTTGTATTAGAAATCCCAGCTTTTGCCCTACAGTGGTGTCCTATTCCATGTTGCTATAAAAGCCAATTTTATCTCATCGTTGCATATATAATTAGTCAGTATTCCTCACAAGATCCATTATTTTAAAGCATAGCAAAGCTACCCATATGCATCTAACCCATGGTGACAAGGTAAAGGATAACAAAGCTATGGTATAGATCTAATATGAATCAAATTAGACACATGCAATAATGACTAGATTGAATTATGGTGAATAGGTAACAAGGATGATCCCATGTTAAACTTGCCTTGATCACAAAGCTCCTGGTGATACTGATCTTCTGCAAAGAACTCTTGGTTAACGAAGATCTCACCGGCTGTACTCGATCAACATCACCACGCAATCATCCGAACAATCATACACGAAGCAATAAAGATATGATCAGAACATTACACCATAAACAACAAAGAGACTTTGAAAAGGTTATAAAACAGCTCTATACTTTACTCCGATCACAAATACACGAGAATCACGCTAATCGGATCTAAAACGGAGAAGTTATAGATTAAACGGGATTTTGAAGTGGGCAGATTAAAGCTTTAGCTAAGTAATTTTCTCTGATTTTCAAAAGTAATTAACATAGATGAAATCCATACTACTGCATAGAGCATAAAATTACGGATCTAACGCAACTCGAACGGGTCGATTTGGATTTAAAACGAAGAAATTATAGCTATTTAAAGATTAGAGGCAAAACTGAAAATAGGAAATTCCTTTTATTTTTGAATTAAACAGACTCAGGAAAAGGAATACGTCTTCCCGATGGAAAAACGTAAAGGCCAAAGACGCTTTGGACTGCGGTTCAGAGGGGAAAAAGAGCAGGGCTCTTTAGCAAAGTGACCACCCAAAGGGGTATCTCTGTTTCTGGGCCGTAGGATTCATGATGGATGGATCCGATTAGATCTGAGGGGTGAGAGAGAGGAGACGGTGGCGCGGCGACCGGTTCAGAGCGGCGCGCGGCGGCTCCATTGCCGGCGGAGCTCAGAGCTCATCGGCGTAGGGGAAGAAGGGGCTCGGTGCTCCGTTTTCAAAACCAAGCGCATCGGGAGATAGAGGATGACGTCGCGAACTCGTCTAGGGCATTGGCGAGGCACGGGGATGATCGGGAGACACCGTCGACGTAGCACGGCGGTGGCGGTCGTTCTGCGCGCGGCGGTTAGGGCGTAGACGGCACAATCCGACCGGGAAACCGCTCGGGGAGCAAGAGGGAGCCAAGGCGAACATCACTAAGGCGAAACGGAGGCTCAGAGAAGGACGAGGAAGCCCGACGGCGGTGAACCGCGGCGGCAAAGATCCGGTGCACGTCGGCACGGTCGAGCAGAGCGCAATTGAGCGAGAAAAGAGAGGGAGGAGGCGTTCTGCACTTACGCGAAGCTGGTGCGCGGTTTGGCGAGGGGCGTGAAGCAGCCGACGGTGCGGAACGGCGGCGGCGGTGCTCTGTTCGACGGCGGGCGCAAAGCGAGGCGAGCAGGGGCGATTGCGATGGAGGAAACCGGCGCGGGTGCGTGCTATATATAGCGGCCGAGGGGTAGAGTCCTACCCGGACACGAGCACGGGCACGGAACTCGCGGGGAGCAGTTGCGGGCTCGGCGAACGCGGCGTCGACGCGGCGGCAGTGTCCGTTCCGGACACGAACAGAGGTGGGAGGGAGAACTGACGTGTGGGACCACGTTGTCAGCGGGTGAGAGAGAGAGACAAAGGGCGCCGACAGGTGGGCCGGTAGTGACAGTGAAAGAGAGAGAGAAAGAGGGGGGAGGCGAGCGGCGCCGACATGCGGGCCCGGGATGGCAGAGGGAGGAGAGGCGCGGGCGCGGACTGGGCCGGCCCAAGCTGAGGGAAGGAGAGAGGGGGGGAGGGAGGCCTGTTGGGCTGGGCCACTGGGCCAGAAAGGGTGAAGTGAGGGGTTTTCCCTTTTTCTTTTTATTTTCAGAATTGTATTTTGCAAATTGATTTTCAAATGAATTTTTCTAGGGTTTTAAAAACCAAGTCACACAATAAAAAAAATGCAGGGGCATGAGATGCACAAACATGTTGGACCTAACATGATATTTAATTTTAGTTTTTTATATATAATTCTATGCTTCACAAAATGATTTAAAATTAAATCAAATTCAACTCAAATTCAAATCTAATTTTCACTATTCAAATTTTAGGGTGTTACATTCACCCTCCAAAAGTTCTATCTAAGCATATGTGCAAAGCTTTGACTCAAAATCATAAGAAGTGCACATATGTAGGGGGAGTTACACTATCAAACCAACTTAGAAATGATTGACCACCTTTGTACATCATCTTAGGCTCTCAAGTGGTGTCAAGCATTTCAAGTTGAAAATCAAAATCATATTTCATATCATTTATATCGGGTTGTCATCAATTACCAAAAAGGGGGAGATTGAAGACTCCATGGTGATTTTTGTAATTGATGAAGCCTAAGTACTAACCTATCTCTAAGTGATTAAGTAGGTATAGTACACCTATGGAAGATGGTGACAAGTGATGGAGCAAAAGAAGGCTAGGATGATGCAAAGCCAAAGCTCACACTTGGAGAAGAAAAGATGGAAAGACCCTAAGCTAATCAAGGCAAAGGTATAAGCTAGGGCTTTTCTTTTAGTGGTCAAGACACCAAGTGGGTGTGATCAAATTTAGGTTAGACAACCGTACTATTAAGAGGGGAAATGTAAAAGTGATTGCGGTTTGTCGAGTGCCACTAGGTGTTATCTATATTGCATGTGCATTTAGGACCTAGTGTCATACACCTTGCTCAAAGTGAAGAAAGTCATGCCAAGACATGCTCACTAAAGTGAATACTTAGTGCTTGGAGATGTGGAGCAAAGGTGGAAGAAGCAGCAACTCAGAAGAGGCATCGGACGCTGCAGAATCAGGCGTCGGACGTTGTCCGACGCATCAGACGATGGCGCCAGACGCGGGCGTCAGCATGACGTAGCGTCCGTCGGCCACACTGAAGCCCCAGAGAAAATCCAGAGCGTGACGGACGGCATCTGTTGGTTTCACGTGGAGCGTCCGTAGGGCTTCCAGAGAGCTCTGCAGACGAGCGTTTTGAAGAAAGGCGCTGCACGCTGACGACGGAGCGTCCGTCGCTCGTGCGTCAGCCCAACGGCTATTTCTAACAAGGCGTCGGACGCTGCGACGGAGAGTCTGTCGCCCCCGTGAAGAGCGGTTGTCGCCAACTTAACAACCCAACGGCTAGAAGACTTTGAGGGGAGTTATAAATGTGTGTTGGCTGGATAGGGGTGCTCTCTCTTGCACATTTGAACATCTTGAGACCATATTGAGCTGAGCAAACTCCCTCCCACTCATCTCCATGCTTGGTTAGTGAATTTCCAAAAAGAGATTGAGTGATCCAAGTGCATTTCGCATATAGCTTGCATCTAGTGGCACTTGGGAGGTGTTCTCGCTGTGGATTTCTTGTTACTCTTGGTGATTGCCATCACCTAGACGGTTTGGAGCAGCGGTGGTAGATCGAGAAGCTTGGTGATTGTGCTTTGTCGATTACAAGTTGATTGTGAGGGGTTCTTGTGCCTTCCCCGCGGGAGATCGCAAAGGTAACTCTAGTGGATTGCTCGTGGCGTTTCAATAGCCTCATCTTGTGTTGGTTGTGCGGCACCCCGGTGACGGGTTTGGCGTGTGATGCCAATTAGCGCGTGAACCTCCAAGTGAGTATCTTGCCACAACGGGGACTAGCTAGTTGGCAAACTAGTGAACCTCGGAAGAAAATCAAGTGTCAACCTTGTTGTCTCAATTGTGATTGATTGATTTTCTTGGTGATCACTTGATTGGTTCATCCACTCCTCTCCTCGGTGGTATAATCACCTTTCCCATCTTTGCATTATCTTATTCATACTTGTCCTAGTATATTAGATGTGCCTAGAGGGCTACTAGAATTGAGTAGGCATTGTGTGATCCTAGAGCTTATTAGGATAGAAATTGTGGTTAGGTGGCTTTGCATCCCCTAGTAGGCTAGTGCAAGTCAAGCTTCGCCTCCTTGCTATCTAAATTGTTGTTGAGTTTGTTTTTAATTTTCGATTTAGGCTATTCACCCTCCCCCTCTAGCCATCACTTAGGACCTTTCATCATTGCATGGACAAACCATGAGCTTCCGATCCAGACTGAGGCGATGCTTCTGCGCAACGGGCATGAACTTCTTCCTCACATTTTCTAGGAATCTCAGATCCATCCTCGATGTCTTGTACATCCACTCATCCTTGTGCTCCATAACCTTTCAAATGCACAAAAAACCCAAATTAGCTTAACATGCATGTGTGTAGCTCTATAGATCTACTATTCTCTCTCCCTCTCTAGATCTAGTTGAAAAAGCACAAAAATCGAGTGTTAGAGAGTAAAGTCAACATCTTGCAATGAGACCCTTTCACCAAATCCAAGGGCAAAACCTCCCCAACATGTGTGTATCTCTAGATCTCCTATTCTCTCTCCCTCTCTATTGGATCTAGATCTAGATTAGGAAAAAGCACCCAAATCCTCAAAAAGAGAGAAAACCGAGGGTTGGAGAGTAAAAGTCAACCTTTTGCGGTGCCACACTTCACCTAATCCAAGGGCAAAACCTCCCCTAAAAAAATGGTCAATTTGATGGTTTTAAGCTCAAAACCATTAAAAATGGAGAAGGATTCGCGAGGAAGAAGAGAGGAGGCTGTTGTATTTATACTAAAAGCTTAACCGTGGCGGTTTTCTTAATAATAACCACCACAGTTAATAGTCTATTAACTGTGGTGGTTACGTAACATCAACTGCCACTGTTAATGCATTAACCATGGCGGTTGTGCAACAATAACTGCCACGGTTAATAGGACATTAACCGTGGCGGTCAGATTATAACAACCGCCACGGTTATTGCACAATAACCGTCACGGTTAATAGGACATTAACCATGGCGGTCAGATTATAACAACCGCCATGGTTAATGCATTAACCGTGGCGGTTGGGACCCCAAGCCGATGGGCTTTTTGGCCACCTATTAACCGTGACGGTTTAGGTGTTTAACCGTCACGGTTAATAAAAGTCAAGTGCTATGCAAAATCATTTATGTAGTAGTGTAATTAAGGAAAATGTTATCCTCCTCGAAAAGTCCGCCTTGCGGTTCTTCGCATCAAATGGATGATTATCTATTAGTTGGATTGATCTTCATTAGTGAACTTTCGCGGGTCGTTTTGATTTTACGTAGAACTCACACACTATGTTTGGATGCTACAATTCTATAATAATGACCTAATTCTATTTTATGTAGATGAAACTGGATATCAACTATCCTTTATCTAAAAAAAGTTACAAATCCAAGCTTAATATGTTTTTCTATGTGTGATTTCGTTTCTCGTGTTTTCCAAATGTAATTTAGAAACTAAATCACGCTCAGCAGCACTTTTCTTTTGCCTTTTGGGATCTTCGCTAACTCAACCTAAAACAAATATAAGTTCGGTATAAATAGAGAGGTTATTACTTCCCGTCTTATTATACTCGTTTATCACACTGAGGTTATATATATATATATATTATATATATATATATATATATATATACTAGGTATGTTTGGTATGTTTGGATCATTTTAATGTGTACCTGTCAAAATGTGGATGGGTTCGGCTAGGGGCTTAGGTTCCATTTAGCTACAAGCCCATACAATTTTGAGGCCTAGGCCCAACCCAAGAACCCAAAAGAACTAGAGACGATTTTCTTTTTTATTGGAAAAACAGTAAGAAACCCAATGGTCGCGTACAAGCAGAAGCAAAAAACCGTAGGTAAAAACACTCCAATCCACATATATGGGTGTTCTTATCACATGTTTTTCTTTTGCTTGTAGATTGGTTTAGATTTAAACTAAGTTATACTTCAATTCACTTAATACATGTAATTTAAAGTAGATACATATACATCCAAACAAGAGCTATCTTGCTAGATTCAATGGATTTTGACCCAATCTTATTTTAATTAAATCATAAGAGACCCATACTTGAGGCCTCTACGTATACCATTTTGGTTTGAGTTCAGTCACTCGTGTTTTTACATGTCCAAATGTGGGCTGGGCTATGGGCTAGGTTGGGGCTTAGGCCCATAAAAGTTGGTGGCCCTGCTCAAGAACACAAAGGACCTTTATGGGCCTGAGTCATAAACACGAGAAACATTTGCTAAAACAACACTATCATTTGCTAAAACAACACTGAGCATAGTGTTGTTTTAGCAAATGTTTCTCGTGTTTAGCTAAATGGAACCAGGCCCCTAACCTAACCCATCCACATTTTGACAGGTACACAACAAGTACACAGTAAAATGATCCAAACATACCAAATCGGTCACTACCAAAATCTAAAAGCACCTATTGAAGTGGAGTTCTTCTATTATTTTAGTATTCAAAATTTAGTACAAATTTTCCTTACTAAATATCTCCTAATGAAAATTCTCATGTGTTATGATAAGCAGTAGTGTTTTATATATTACTATTTAAAAATACTAGGACAAATTCACCTTTCTAGTAGTGGGTAGAGGCATTGAACTATACTTAAGGCCCTGTTTGGTACCAAATATTCTAAGAATCTAGTTAACAAAATGTCATAATCTTATAATCCATCCAAACAGGCTAGGATTTTAAAGGCACATATTCACATAATTCAAAAACGTCAGAGATTGTTTTTGTTGAGAATCCAGGTTTTAGAATCCCGTCCAAACAACACCTATATTATTACACTGTTATTACACGGATGGCATAGAAGAAAACGAGAAAAAAAGATAGAAATGTCTAATATAAGGCGAAGGGCACACAATTCCTTCTTCTAAAGTTTAGTCACTATCACATCGAATATTTAACACTAATTTAAAATACTAGACATAAACTAATTAGAAAACTAATTACATAGACTAATTTGTAAGACGAATCTATTAACCCGAATTAATCTATGATTTGATAATGTGGTGCTACATGGAATATATGCTAATGACAGATTAATTATACATAATAAATTCATCTCACGAATTTAGCCACAACTTCTATAACTAGTTTTATAATTAGCTCGTATTTAGTCGCGACATCCTTCAACGATATCTGAACTTTAGTGCTTGCATCCTCGCGCCTTTGGAAGACAGTGTCTATCGTAGATGGATGTCGACCTTACCCTGCCGTTACGTACGATACGATGAGCATCTCGGCCATGGCAGAAAACATCGGTCGTCCAACAGATCGTGCAAAGCGCCGGATGGATGGACTGATGATCGATATCGGATCCGTGGACGATCGACCATCCACTTGAATCCTTTGCCCCCTAGCTAGTAGCTACGAGGAACAAAGCCGTCTGCGAGGGTTTCACGTCATGCGCCCAGCGCCCCGGCCCGCTGCCAACAAAGCCGACGGCGGCGCCATGCACCCCTCCGGTCATCGGCTTCATCGATCGGCACGGAGCTCTCTGGTCGATGTCGACGGACAGCCGTCCATCGACGTCCCATATCCATCGGTATACGCATCCATGGCGCAGCCGTGGTCCGCGCGGATGTCGTCCATGCCTGTCAGCGACTCAGAGCGTGTGGCAGCCCGCCGGTGGATGAGAGGATGAGGATGATGCACATGGATCTCAGGAAGATGCGTGTGCTGGCCTACTGGCCACCACGAGGGGCTAGCCCCATGACAGTGGCCAGGGGGACCCACCTGCAGAGAGCTAGGGAATGCAGGGGCATCAGTGGCTGTGCAGGGTGCTTGCAATGCATGGCCAAGCTAGCAAGGCAGAAAATCGTGCAATTATTTAGAAAAAAAAAATATAAGTCTCCTTGTCTAACCCAGAACTTAAGAGTATGATTGGTAGGGCTCTGTATTCTCCTATAAACGTTTCATATTTATATTATCTCTATAAATATTTCTCTATAGAATAAGAATCATTTCATGAAACCATTTGGCTAGCTCGCTATAGCTAGATTCTTGAAATTAGAACTAAATAAATAAAAAGTAGGTTTTGGATGTTTCTATGGACCAGTAAAAATGGAGAATCAGTTTCGAGCAATTCTCTCAAAAGTGTTTCTCTTTTTTTGTGTGTTTGGCAGGAGTTCTAATGATTCTACTAAGAAACTATGAGCAAATCCCACAAAAACAAACATACACTACTAGACTCCAGACTATTCCTGATGGTTTTCTAAAACCGACAGGATTAAGTGTTTTTTCCTGTCGGCCTGGTAAAAACCGACAGGAAACACATCTATTTCTCCTGTCGGTGGAGAAAATGCTGTCAGGAAACTGAAAACCGTCAGGAACTGGGACCGCCCAGCACACAAATATCCCCATCCACGGAATGTGCTAACCCTATCTTATCTTTCCCCTTTCCCCTTCCGCTCCCTATGCGCCGCCGCCCGTTCGCGCAGCCACGGGCTCCTCCCCATCCGCGCCCCCGCCCTCGCTTCCTCCCCCATCCACGCCGTGGGCTGACAGGTGCCGCCGCCCTTGCCCTACGCAGGGGCGCACCTCCACCTGCAGGAGCTCCACCGACCGTCGCCATCTCCACCAACCGCCCAGAGCCCCAGATCCACATGAGAGGACGTTGCCGCCGCGCCCAGATCCACAGCTCGGGTGCGTCCCATCTCACCATCGCCCCCCACATCAGAGGTGAGTTGTGCAGCTCTTCTACCGTGCTGCAACTCGGGCCGGGGCTGAGCTTGTCCGTCCAATCCATCGTCTCGCCTGCAGGTCCGCACAGGTCGAGCTTCTTCGTCTAGGACGCTAGGGGTCCCATCCGAAGGTGAGGCCCTGCTGCTGTTTCTCAGATCTGCTAGGCATTTGTTTTTTCTCAAGTACATAGATCTGCTAGGGATAAATCGGTACATATAGCACTGCCATATGCAAGTTGAAACTCTATACACATCGATTTCAATGAAATTGAAATTGTCTTTGCTGTTGCAATTGATTTTTGCCATGGACGAGGTGCTTGCTTGATTTATTAGTGTGTTTTTGCAATGGCGGACAACTAAAATACAATTGCCATGATCTGTATGCACTAAAATATAACTGAAATTTGGTGCTAGCATATCCTTAATGTCTTCTCTGGTCTAGTGCTAGCTGCTGATTGGGAGCAGAGCAACTTGGATTTTTTTCAGAAGCAAATCTAGTGCTAGCTGCTGATTGGGACCAGAGCAGCTTGGATTTTTCAGAAGCAGAGCACAATATTTCTGTCTTCATTAATTTTTGTACATGTTGTAGTGCTATGACCAAATTACTAATATAGGTGAATGGCACATTGTAGAAATATCAAAGGTGAATGCTTCTTTGTTATATTCTGGGCACCTTGCAGATTCAGAACCAATACATGTAATTGACATGTCGAAGCAAATATTTGATCTAATAAATTTATTTTCTCTATTGCAGCAAATTCATAGCTGTGGGCATCTTGCAAATTCATCCTTTTGCACTGCTTCAGTGCTAGCTTGTGACTGGGATGTTAGATCAGAGTGGAGCATCCTCTAGCTTGTAATTGGGAGAAGAGGAGCAGCATGGATTTTCTCCACAAGGTAATTATCTGAAGGGGCCGAGATTATTTCCCCCCTTTTTAGTTTCCATAATAATGATTCTGTAACCAGTGCTGACATAAAAAATCAGGATTTATCTTGGTTAAAATATGTGAATGCACTAGGTTCACAGAAAAACCAGTGCTGCTTGATAGGTTACATATAACTTGACCTTGCTGAGTTTTAGCAATTTAAGCAAGTCCATTATTTTTATTCTGTTCCTTCTCAACATAGCAAAGCCCCATTATTTTTTTTTCTTGTTCAGAGTAGTATGGTGAAAGGAAAAAAGGGAGTATTGTCACTAGGAACCTTGGTGATAATATTATACAGAAGGTAGGGTTGGGTGCCGACTATTAAGTATTGCATCAGTCTTTCTACAATCAGTCATTGTTATGTGGTATATGTCGATTATGAGATAGGAGCCTGCACATACTTGGTGATTTAGTACTGAAGCTCATTGCAAATTTATTATCAGATTTTCTGTGAAATGTCCAAAGCATATTAATAATAACATTTGAGAAGTTTGTGTGGTACTCTATTTCTTCACATCTGAGAAGTTGTATGACTGAAATTGTCTACATTATCCAATAATATAGGTGATTGCTTCTTTGTCATGTTGAAGCAAATATCTGATCTAATAAATTTATTTTATTTTATTGCAGCAAATTCACAGCTGTGGGAACCTTGCAGACTCATCATTTTGCATTGAATCAGTTCAACTTCTAGTAAACCTTTAGTGCAGTTAACTAGAAGTCATATTGAGGTGTTCATTCATTTGAAGTTCTCCGTCAGACTTTTGTGTAGTATTCATTTTTTTTCATTCTAATGCCAATAGCTTGATGGTTGGATCTGAACTGTATGTATGAATAATGCAGCTGAGGTCTGCTTATGTATATTTTTTTTAACCTTCGTTAGTTGGTTCCCAGCGTTTCGGTCCAGTGCTATCCTCAGGTTGATCGTCAGGAACTGCCGTCAGGAAAAGAATCCTGACGGCCAGGCGTCAGGGAAAAGAGACCTTTCCTGTCGAGCTGTTCCTGACGGTTGGCCGGCAGGAATATGTTCCTGACGGTTTTGGACTGTTTTCTGACAGTTTTGGGCCGACAGTACTGTTCTTGGGTGTGGTAGTGATATTCCCTTGAGGCTTTGATCTAGTCTAGATCGTAAGTCATTTTAGCTTTTCTAAATATATAGATTTTACTACGTATTGTCTAGATATAACATACATCTACATATATACCACTACTACCAAAATAATTTTAGGAGACATGAGCATTTTATTTTTCATACATAGACGGTTAAAAATATTTGGTGTCTTCTAAAAAGTATACATAATTTTTTAGACAACCAACAAATTTTAGGAGGTAGCCTAGTAAAGTCTGTCTGCATAAATTAATTGATGGGGGTGGGCCTCTTAATACCTCCACCTCTAAAAATGGCACCTAGACCTCTTGAGTGCTCCATCTATGTTAATTGGCAAATGCTCCAACAAATACATGTGGCCCATCACAGACTATATAAGCGACCAAAACCCTAACTCATTCGCTTCTTTCCCTCCTACCTGCAACTTCAATCGTCCTTTCCCTCTAATGTGTGCAGCTTGAGTTGTCGTCTCCTCAATGTCACTTGTCTCTCCCTCCAACGATGGTGGCACGAGAGGGCTTCCAACACCCTTCCCAATCATGGGGCCTAGCTCCCTGCCTCCTTCCTGACGTCGCACACAGGATCCACGAGCTAATCCCCCACAAGCGGTAGCTCAATGACCTGTGGAGGTGGCAGTGGATAGTCAACTAGCTTCTCTACTTCGCCCACTGGCCAGCATTGAGTGGTAGCAAGGTGGGCAGCCCGTGCCGCCATGGATCTAGGGTGGGTGCACCCCTATGTGGCGGGTCTAGCATAGGTGCTCCTAATGTGTGTGGATCCACCCTAACCAACAAGAGAGGAGGCGGGGGTTGCTAGTTTATGGTAGAAGAGACGCAAGGAGGGGGTCTGGTGGGTTGGATATGGTGGAGGAGGCAATAGACACTAGTAGGGATCTGACCAATCTGTGACGTACTCAGATCATCACTGAAGATGCTAAAACGTCACTAAGTGTAATCTGTGACGAATTTGTGACGAAAATGGGACCGTCGTTGAGGTCGCGTCACATTTGATCTACGGTGACGAAATGAGTTTTTTCGTGACGGATGTGCCTCTATTCTGTGACGAAAACACCATCGTCACAGAAGTGATTCCTTTCTGTGACGATCAGTTTTGGTCACGATCCAACGTCCGCCGTTGCGCCAAAACGGCGACGTTAACGTCGTCGTTAACGGCGTTTGTGACCTGTGACGGTCCGGTTTGGTCACAGATTGACCAATGCTATCGTCATAAACGGCCCGACAGCGCTTGCCACGTGGCTGATGACGTCATTGCTGACCCGGATGACGTCAGCGGTGACCCGGATGCTACGTTGCCGCCATGTGGATCAATTAGATTCTGCCATGTGGCTTGTTCCGATTGGTTCTTGTTTGGTCACAGATTGTTGTTTGAAATCGTACCGGAAGATGAAAGAGTTTGGTCACAGCTTGCGATGTGTTGCCGCCACGTGGCTTGTTCCGATTGGTTCTTGTTTGATCATAAATTGTTGTTTGAAATCGTCACGGAAGATGAAAGAGTTTGGTCACAGCTTGCGATGCATTGCCGCCACGTGGCTTGTTCCGATTGGTTCTTGTTTGGTCACAGATTCATGTTTGAAATCATCACGGAAGATGAAAAAGTTTGGTCACAGCTTGCAATGCGTTGTTGTCACGTGGACCAATCAAATTCAGCCAGGTGTCTTGTTCTGATTGATTGTTATTTGGTCACATATTGCTGTTTGAAATCGTCACTGGACATGGAAGATGTTCGTCACGGCTATTGATTTGAAATCGTTACAAATTGCGGTTTGTAATTGTCACCAAAGACGTCATCATTTTCGTCAAAAAATGCAGATAATAATTTAATTGCAATTCGGAAATGATACTAGAAAACCCACATAATTACATACTCAGTTCAGTTCCAACAAGCATACAGCTCAGTTCACACCATCACCGTAATTAAGTTTCAACGAGCATACAGCTCAGTTCACTACCTCATCACCACACTTGTTCACATAACACAACAACATACAATTAATGTTCAAACACAGCAGCACTGACCAGGAGCCCTCATGTCGACGAAGAAGGATTACCATTGTCCACGAAGAGCCTCTTAATGAGCACATTGGTCTCCTCCATCGACTTGAACTTATTCTCGGTCTGCGCCTTGTACTCCTCCACGTCTCTCTGTGTCTTCGCCAGGCTTTCCTCAGTTGCTTCACTTCTCTTCCTGAGCTCATTGAGTTCACCTTGAACAGCAGCCTCTGCTGCAGCCTTTGCTTCAGCTGCAAGTCGTTCCCGAAGCTCGCTTTCATTTGATGATTTGGACTTGCAGGACATTGGTGTTTTCATGCCAGCGCTCTTCAGGAAATTGGTTGAGCTACTCTGGGAGAGCACCTTGGACACAAGCTCCACACTTGATGGTGTCGTCCCACCTTCATCAACAGGTTCAGCCCTCAAGTTTTGCATATCAACCTGAAATATCATGGACATAAAACAGTTACATGTTAATGGTTGACAAAGAACAAGATGAAAGATGTTACTTATTTCAGTTCCAAGAGGAAGACATGTGACACAAGATGAATTTAGCAAACAAATTAACTTACGAGTGCGTCCATTGCTGTATAACTGAGGTCATGTTTCTTGCTGGTATGGTAGGTCTGGAAGGCCTCCACCTCATCTAGTTCTTCACTCAGATCTAAGATGGGTTCTTCTCGGATTCTCTTCTTCTTCTATTTCGTGGATAAACAATGACAGCAAAATTTGTCTCAGATTTCATGCAAGAGAATTAGCTCAGTGCAAATGTGTATGAAGACTAGTTCAATGTACTTTGAACATACATATTCATGCAAGTGTGCCACGTAGCAGCGAGAACCCGTAGCCTGTTGAAACTTGACTTTACTGCGGTTCTGCTTGTTCTTTTCACAGTTTCCTACAAGAGAATTAACATGTCAGATGAGATTATAGGTTCAAAACGAAGAGATCTTTGGAAACTGATTGTGAAACAAGCATATATGGCAACATATCCATACCATGTTCTTTGGATCAGACCACTTTACAGTTAGTGCTCTCCACTCTTCATCAGTCATGAAAGGAACAGGAGAAGTTGTAGGTACACTATTTACAGGTACACCATTGAAGTATTTTGTCTTCAGTTGATAACGTTGATTTTTTATCGCAGAGCGCATCATATCAGTGCAAGCATGAGTTGATGAATCATTGTTAGGAATGGTCAAGTGTCCCTAGGTAAATGACAATTCCATAGTTAGTTAGTCAATTCAGGTTAAGCATGTATACAAGTTAAGCATAAAAGTAGTATTGCACTTACATTTAGCTGTGTTACAAAAGTCTTGTAGTATTTGTCGTCTTTCTTGTAATCTTTCTAATGAGGTAGGACAGGCATGCTTTCCCGAACAATGATGTCAGCCTCTGATGCAAACTTGGCAGCTTGAACAGGATCATGAGGCCTTTTATTGCCTTCATCAACAGCTATGGGCAATCTCCTTTTCATAACTTTAGTCATCTTGTCCAGTTGTTTTCCCTTAGTTGCTTCCCTACGTCTCCTTGGAGCTGGCTCTGCAGTAGCTACAAAATAGAATCACATTTGATGAAATGTTTTAGTTTCATGTAAATGAGCAAAAGAGATGTCATAGTTCAATGAAAAAAAACTATAACTTGCCTGAAGTTCCTTCACCTCCATCTATATTGCCTGCATCACCACCTATACTGTCAAGACCAGCAGCTCCACTGTCTTCCTCTGCATGTTGTCTCTCATGATCAGTAACTCCAGGTGTAGTACAGCTGTCTGGTATGCCATCAGCAGCATCTATAGGAGCCTCTACATTGTCCCCATTTGTAGCTTCACTATTCAGCCTTTTTGATGATCTTCTTTCGATTCAAGAATGCTGCACCTCTGATTCTGCAGCTGCCCTCACCCTCTTGTTCCTACTTACTGGCGGCATGCTAGGATTTCTCTTCTTTGACTTTGAAGTGAGGGTTTTCCTTGTACCCCTAGTAGGATACTGTGCAAAAAAAAGTCAGGCATGTGCAATATTAAGCAAGACCATATATTAATTATAGGTATGAAATAAACAAGATGAATCTGAAAAGCGGATCATATATTAAAGATCGGATTGAAAAAATTCAAATGCAATTCAAATTTTCCCCATCCACTACTTGGAAGGTTAAAAAAGCATCTTAATTGCCAGGGGTTGTGGCTGCTCATCAGATTCAGTGTCATCATTATCATCATCACTATCTCCTTGATCATCATCGCCAAGGAGATACTCTAATGACTCCAAATCTGAATTGTTGGTTTTCTTGTTTCCTGATTTTTTCCCCTTGGTTGATGAAGGTTGTGATACAGAATTATTAACCTCAGCAACTAGATGTTCCAGTCCCAATGCTTGCATTTTCTTTAAATTCTCCACCACACGTATATCCCGTAGCCTCTCATAATTGGTTATTGGAGGTGGTATTAGTTGCAAGATATCACAATGTGTGTCTATTAGTTCATAAAAAGGAGTTTACTAAGAACTAGGAGGTCATACTAATTGGATACATAAGAGGGCAGGAATTTACTAATAAAGAGATGGGATAAGTTTTTTTTAGAAAAGGGACTATATTAATATCCCAGCTTCAGCATCGAATAATATATGCATATGGCTGTTAGTTATTACAAACAAATTAGAGCGAAGGAAGAGTACAGGTGATATGTGAAGTAACATAACTTCATGAATTACTACTTTCAAGTGAGATTGGGGGCATAGATATTCCAAATTTGTATATAAATTATTAATTTGCACGGCCTATGCAAAGCTAAAGGGGAGTAGGAACTGTACGAATGAGAGAAAATAGAATTTGTGAACAGTGGAGGTGTATTACCTTCTTCTTGTGCAGGTTGCTTTTTGCGTTGCCCCCTAGTTGCAACCACCGAGGTCCTCAAAGGGGAAGCGGAGCTGGTGCGGTGAACCCTTGTCGACGACGAAGCAGATCCAGTGCGAAGTCCTCGACGATGACCCAAATCCTGCGATGGTTAGGGTTACGTCGTTGCGAGTGAAATGTGAATGGGGCCAGAATGTTCTAGGGATGATATAGAAAGGGATGCGGCGACCGAAGTAGTCGGCGACGACGCAACTCGTCGCCGGCTGTGCTAGGCGACGAAGTAGTCTTCCGCTTTGGTGGGGTGGAAAATAGGTTGAAAGGGGGAGGGGAACAACTCATCGACGGCGGTTGTGTTCCGGCTGGGCGATGAGGTACCTGGTCGTCGTGGTGGAGGAAGCAGCTCGTCGACGGCGGTTGACTGCAGACGGCGGCTGCGGCGGCTAGAGTATGAGAAATGGGGGGACTCACAGGAATGAATCGAATTAAGGGGATAAATGGGTGATTAGAGGCGGGATAAATTTTCGTACAACAAGCTGAGGAATAATTAGTGGCGGGATAAATTAAGGGGACTAAAATTTTTGGCGCTCTTTTTTTGGGCACAAGCTGCGGTATGTCGTAGTTAAGTAAAACCACATCGAAATAATGCTAAAATCGCTTCGATATCGTAGTGGTAAGGCATGTTGATTTTGGTGACATGCTCCTGGGTTCGAACCCTTTAGGAGGCTACCTTTTGTTTTTTCTAATATTTTTGTGATCTTCACTTTTTTTATTTTTCCTATGTCTTTTTTTCCTTGGATCCATGTATATTTTGGATAGCAACGACAAGGGTTCACCAACTCATCCATGTGCACATTTTTTTACATCATTATACACCACAAAGAAACGACATACGAATTGATAACTGATTCATACCAATATACCATACATTCACCAACTCATCCACACATCATACCAAACAAACTGCAGTTTATACATTGATCAACTACTTAAAAATAGTGACAAAGAGCCACACACACACAAAGCTCACTTCAACATATGAGCGACAAGCATGCCAATAAAAACACCTACGTGCACAAAAGCTACAAAACAGGCATCAAGAACAACCTGCATGCCCTTCTTGTCTGCAATCTCCTCCTTCTTCTCGACTTCAGGCTCACGATATTAGTCGGATGTTCAACTTGTATCTGTAGTTTGCAAAACTCATTTGCAAGTCTATTCAGCGATTGATTCAATAGTTTCAGCTCTTCCCTACAATGAACACAACAAGCAAAACGAGGAACATCCTTCTCTGTCTGCAAACTCATTTGTTCCACAGCCATCAGCTGCACCTCAGAGCAGATGTAGGGGCAGGTAGTATCATCATCCTTCGATCACAACAAATGATGTAAAATCAGCCAACCATCAACAAAAAGTGAGCAAAACAATGTTAGAAAATAGACCTTGATGTTACATGGGCACTTGAGGAACCACTGGCCAAGTGTCACCTCCTGCTTGCTCTGGATCCTAACCAAAGGAAGATGGCAATATGGGCACTCCCTTCTTTTGCTGGGTGACGAGCTCGAGCACGCGGAATGCTTCATCGGCGGTGAGCTCGTCGTCTGGTGGCGCTCAGCGAGGTGGTAGCTAGGGTTTGCTGGTGAATAGGAGAGGCGGAGAAGAGAATGGAGTAGATGAACGGGGACGAAAGGTCATAGAGTGGTGCTGTGGCACGGCGGGTGGTGGCCGCTGCTGTGGGTGCACTCAGGGGGCAAGAACTACTCGTGGGCGCGCGGGCGGTTGTGTTGAGCGGCGGTGCGGTGGTCGGTGGCTGATTTGGGGGATTGGGGGTGCTGGCCATTGGGAGTAGAGGCTGACAGGATAGGTCCACCTGGTTAGGCCTTTAGATGGGTGGACTCGGCTGACCATGGTCAAGAGGCTGACCGATGGGCCCTAGCACGCCTAATTTCTTTCAAAACTGATTTTGGGATAGCAAATGATCTCAAATTTAAAAACCTATAACAAGAGAGTTGTAGAACTCATCGAGATCTACAAATATTGTTTTACCCAAAACTCCATTTGACAAAGTTTTAACAAACTAAATTTTTAATTTAAGTAGATGACAACTTTTAGCAAGATTTTGGAAGTTTAAATGATCCCAAATTAAAAAGTCATGAATACGAAGTTTTCATAACTCATTGAGATCTATATTTCATATGTAGGCCGTTTTTTCATTTGAGAAAGTGAACATAACATGTGGTACATATTTGACATATCACTCATATAGTTTCTTAAACTATATTCTTAAACTATATGAGTGATCTATATGATTAGTGAACAATGTGTATCACCACTTTCTCAAATGAAAAAATGATCTACATATGAAATGTAGATCTCATTGAGTTATGGAAACTTGGTATTCATGACTTTTTTATTTGGGGTCATTTAGTGTTACAAAATCTTGGTTGACTTTGTCATTTTAGTAAATTCAAGATATTTCTTTGTAACATGAAAACATCTTCGAAGTAATATCAGTAACAATATCATATCACTGTGTATTATGATTTTAGATATTTTAAGGGAAAAAAATCATCCAATTAGAAGCTCAAATGAGGGATAGAAACCTATTACAAGTTGTAGGAAGAGATTAAAAAGAAAAAAATGTGTGTTGAGCGGCGGTGATGTGGTCGACGGCTGATTCGGGGTGAGGGTAGGGATTGGGCGGGAATCGGGTATTTTGGGGGGGGGATTTGGGGGCTGCTGGTTGTTGGGAGTACAGGCTGACAGGGTAGGTCCACCTGGTTAGCCCTTTAGATGGGTGGACTCGGCTGACCATGGTCAAGAGGCTAACCGATGGGCCCTAGCACGTCTAACTTCTTTCAAAACTGATTTTGGGATAACAAATGAACTCAAATTTAAAAACCTATAACAAGAGAGTTGTAGAACTCATCGAGATCTACAAATATTGTTTTACCCAAAACTCCATTTGACAAAGTTTTAACAAACTAAATTTTGAATTTAAGTAGATGACAACTTTCAGTAAGATTTTGGAAGTTTAAATAATCCCAAATTAAAAAGTCATGAATACCAAGTTTTCATAACTCATTGAGATCTACATTTCATGTGTAGGCCGTTTTTTCATTTGAGAAAGTGGTGATACAACTTGTTCACTAATCCTATAGATCACTCATATAGTTTAAGAAAGCTGAAGACATATTCTTGCCAACATCTGAGGTGGTAAGATTTCTACTACATAATTCCCTAAAGAAGGTCCCCAGCTCTGCAATTGCTTCATATACATCCTTCCTCACTAGTCCTCTAAGGCCAGCGGGTATGATTCTTTGCAGGAGTATGTGGCAAGAATGTGTCTTCAACTTTCCAACCACCCTTGAACCATCTTCACTTATGTATCTTGCTATGTTAGCCGCATATCCATCAAGAAACTTGATACCTTTGAGAAACAAGCAAAACTCGACTTTCTGAACCTTTCCCAACACATATGGAGCAGGTGGAGCCTTGCAGACAGAGTTACTATCCTGCTGCAAGTGCAATTCATGTCTTATGCCCATATCAAACAAATCTAGCCTAGCATTTTGTGTGTCCTTGGACTTGCCTACTATATTGAGTAATGTGCCAAGAATATTTTCATATACATTCTTCTCAATGTGCATCACATCGAGATTATGTCGAAGCTTCAAATGTTCCCAATATGACAATCTCCACAACCCACTTTTGCGGCTATAAATCTTTGGACCATCACTGCGCTTCCTTTTATTTCCAGTAATATTGTCGTCATGCTTCCCTGGTCTGACATCTTTCACCTTGTCTAGCTCCTGTCGGACCTCCTCCACAGTAAACTTGTCAAGCTGATCTTTCTTTTCACGCTTACCATCAAAAGCCAAGCTGTTCCGTCATTCGTGTGTCATTTTAAGGTAACGACGATGTCCAATGTAGCATATTTTGTTCCTTATTCCCCGAGACAATGGATCCTTGTCGCAATGAATACATGCATAATACCCTTTTGTTGTTCGCCCATATAACGTGCCCAACGCTGGATAATCATGTACACACCACAGCACAGCAACACGAAGCTTGAACTTGTTACCTGTACATGCATCTAAGGTACTGACACCCTTCCATAGCTCGAGCAGTTCTTCGATTAGGGGCTCAAGGAACAAATCAAAATCCTTTCCTGGAGATCTTGGACCTGGGATGAGTAAAGACATAAAGCAGTTTGCTGGATTCACACATTCCCATGGTGGGAGATTCAGCGGTGTCAGAAGCACTGGCCACATACTGTATTGTGTACTCATGTTGCCAAATGGATTGAATCCGTCGGTAGCCTAAGGAAAGCCTAAGGTTCCTTGGATCAGCTGCAAAATCTGGTTCCCTCCTGTCAAAGTCCTTCCATGCTTCCCCATCAGCTGGATGGCTCATCACGTTATCGACTGGCTTCCTCACTTTCTTGTGTCATTGTGTTTCCTTAGAAGTTCGTTTCGAAGCATAAATTCTTTTCAACCTTAGCAAGAGTGGAAAGTGCCTCAAAACCTTATGTGGAACCTGCTTTGCCCCTGTTTCATCTTTCCATCTGGACTCCTGGCATACTGGGCACGCAGTCAACTTAGCATAATCCTTACGAAACAACACACAATTGTTGGTGCATACGTGGATATTTTCAAATGCAAGGCCCAATTCTTTAAGATATTTCTTGGCCTCGTCATATGATTTTGGCAACTCACTCCGAGGGTATCCATCTGACAGCAGCTTCATCATTGCGGTAAATGTTGTATTGCTGATTCGATAACGAGACTTCATATATAACATCCTCACCATAAAGGAAAATTTTGAATGGTTAGAACCCGGGCTAAGCGCCTTCTTCGCATCTTCAAGAACTCTTCCAAAACTTGGCTGTTCTCCATCAGCCTTTGCCGCTGCAAACAGTTCGCCTATCATTTCTGGTACTCCATGATCTTCATCGTAAACATCATCGTCCCCATCCACATGTATCCCATAGTCATGATCATGTCCTTCGGCCTTCTGATCTATACCGTCATCATCAATTACAACATCTGCAGGCTCCCCATGATAAATCCACCTGGTGTATGTAGGTGACATTCCATAAATGTGTATATGAGTTTCTACTTGAGTCTGATGCATCAGCTTTCGATTATGACAATTGATGCACGGACAACGGATGTGTTCGTCTTCGGGGAATTTTTCACTAACAAATTTCATAAACTCTTCAACTCTCTTCACATATGCATGAGTGAATTGTTTCCCAAAAACCCAACTTCTATCCATCTGTTGTCACAATAAAAGTAACCTGGCTTGTATTAACTCCCTAACTGTGATTGAAGTCAACACAATTCAAAACCACATCTAACTCATGTATATATCAATAAAATTCGAACACAAATCGAACCTTATGTACCCGCGACCAAATCCCCCTACTTTCCCCGCGCAATGAATGTCGGCGCAGTTCTCTAGTCCTCAAGCCGCTGCGTCGTCGATGGGGGTTTAGGTCGTGTCTTCGATGATGGCCGATCATGGGTCTACCTATGGCCCATATGTCCTATGATCCATTCAATTGTCTTGTTCAAACCTTACAAATGCACAAACTTTCTTTCTTTTTTCAAGAGTGATCGAGTAGCCCAGTGGTTAACGCTGTTACCCGCCCACCTCCAGGTCGCACAGTTTTTCAAAGCTCCACCTGCGCAGTTTTTTGCCAAAATAAAAGGTCCAGGCTGCTGTTAACCGGAGGTCTCTGGCCCACGCATCGAACACCGTCAAGTGGTCCACGTAAAAAAATGTTCTGTGACCAATTCATTTCATCACTATGTGGCAAGGCTGTTGTTAACCGGGATCTGTGGCCCACGCATCGAACACTGTCAAGTGGTCGACCTTTAAAAAATATGTTGTGACCAATTCGTTTCATCACTACGTGGACCAAACATGGCAAATTATCTATGACCATCTCAAAACATAATCTGTGACGAATAATTTCATCATTACAATGAAGCGCACCGACAACATGTTCTATGACGAATCACGTTTGGTAATACATGACGTTCCTACCGCCTTCGTCATTAAAAGTCAAGCCAAAACTTCGTCCCGAGTACTTTGTGACGACGCCAAATTTTTCGTCATAGAAAGATATCATTATGTGACCAAAGTTGTTAGCGTCACTAGAAAATCGTCACAGAAGGTCAGATCTCTACTAGTGAGATGAGCCACAAGGGTTGATCGTGGCGAAAAAGCGATGGCAGATCGAGGCGAGGTGGCGGTAATGCAGATCTGGTGGACGAAGGATAGTCCAAACGTTACAGTGGGCTCGGTACTAGGCTCATCTATGGGCTTAATTAGTACCGAGTTTGGTGTCCCTTTTTTGTTTGTTGTAATTGATTTCTAGGGACGTGCATTTTTGCCCGCCTCTGTTATCCATAATTAACAAATAGCAATTGCTTCACCTGTCTCTAATAAATGTTTTAGTATGTCATCTCGATGAATCAAACAATCCATAATTAACAATGGCAATTGGTTTGCCGTGATTGTTTTTTATCGGATTTATAGGATCTCATGGAATTCAAATGACGCCTTAATAAGGCTTGCTTGGTATGGCTTTTCACAGGCTTCTCAAATCTATTTTTTAGCTTGTCATAGCAAATACTAGGTCTGAATGAAATAGTTTGTCGCAAAAAAAACTCATTTGTAGCTTCTCTCACATGCACAATTCCCTAAGGCGTCATTTGGATCCCTGGAATTGAATTTATTTTAATAATCATAATTTAGAGACATATTAATTACGCTAATATAATTATATATCTCCCATATAATTGAAAACTTCTCGAGGCCACTTCCCTCCTTCAAAATCAACGACACACAGCACACCCACCACGCATCCAACGGCTGAGATTAAAAAGTTAGAAGCCGTCTTACCCTCCCACACCATGCCCATGGCGACACGGTCTCAAGAGGTCGCGGGTTCGAGCCCTCGCCTTCACACCGAAAAAAAATCCAGCTTTTTTTATTAGGCCCCGATGCTGCGGCTGGTTCAGAGGAGAAGAGCGCCGCCGGAGAGGGAGAAGGAGAGGGCCGCGCGCCGGCGAAGAGGGAGGAGGAGAGGGCCGCTGTGCCGCGCCGCCGGAGAAGGAGGAGAGGGTCGTCGTGCCGCGCCACTGGAGAAGGAGGAGAGGGCCGCCGTGCTGCGCCGCCGGAGGAGGAGAAGAGAGCCGTTGTGCCGCGCCCCTGAGCTCCGCGCCACAACTCCGACGCCCGCCATGGCTATCGCGCCCCTGCATGGGGAGCTCTGCCCACGCGAGCATGCGCCGGAGCACACGCCGTCGCGCGCGGAGCTCCACCCCTGCGCGAGGAGCCGCTGCGCGAGCCGCCGGAGAAGGAGGAGAGGGTCGTCGTGCTGCACCCCGAGCTCCGCCGCCGCCATGGCTGCCGCGCCCCCGAGCTCCGCGCCACAGCTCCGATGCCCGCCATGGCCGCCGCGCCCCCGCATGGGGAGCTCTGCCCGCGCGAGCAGGCGCCGGAGCACAAGCCGTCGCGCGCGAGCTCCACCCCGCGCGAGGAGCTGCTGCGCGAGCCGTCGGATGGAGAGCAGCGCGACGTTCGGTGATTCCATGGCAGGCGGCGTGGGGAGGTCCATGGGGAGAGAGAGAGAATGGGAAAGAGAGAGAACAGGGGAGGGGATTGCACAACCACATAGGGGAAGAGATAGAGGAGAGAGGATGACAAGTGGGTCCAATTATTGGTAGTTGATATAGAGGATGTGATATAGAGAATGATGGGTGCGGAAGAAACATGTATAGATGATAGAATCTTGATGAATAAGATGTATAGAGGATGGAAATAGAGTAGCACGAAGGGACTGCTGCAGCCTGAGGTGATTGTGAATCCGATGATTGTTCTTGTTTTTTTTTCAAATTTAATACTTCGATAGAAGATAGTTATTACCGAATCATATTGTAGGGTTAGCACGGGTAAATATTGTTACCGAGTCATTTTGTTGTGTTTATTTGAATTTTTAAAATTATGTCGTAGCGTTAGTACGAGCAAATATACTAGTGGATTATAATTACATATTATTGTTCACTATATGAGAGATATACTTATTTGGTGTATTTCTATCGTAGGAGAGGGAGTTTGAACAACATGTTATAAGTTGTAAATAAAAATATGGAATTATGATCTATATAGAATCAATTTTCATCTTTCACGCTATAAATTTAAGATAGGCTTAAATGGGAACATTGGAAAGTGGTGGAATGTCAAATTCCAAGTCAAATAGCTTAATTTATTAAACTAGATTTCAAAAGGGATCAAACGGCCCCTAAGTGAAACTAAAAATACTAATTTATTTCAACTCTAGCTCTTCTATCTTCCTTTTCAAGCTATTTTACTAAATTTTTTTTTGAAAACAGCTTTAGTTTTATTAATAAAGTTGTTTTATGAAACCAAAGGAAAAAAACTATTTTACTGATGATTTTTGCTGCTACTTGAACAATTGCTGCATTGTTGTCAAAAAAAAAAACAATTGCTGCATGAAAAAGCTAGCTCAGCTGCTGCATGCAGTAGCCTGTGTATGCCCAGTGGTCCGTTGGCAGGGTTTGTACGCACTTGTAGCAGCAGCAGGACGCAGACGGCGAGCGGAGCCTTTGCGTTGGTCGTTGATGCGTGACTGGTCGGGAGTGCCCGGCCTGCTGCAGCCTGCTGGGACGGACGGACGGCGGGGCCCGGATCCCGACGTGTCGCGTCCCTGAGCCGTCTGATTCTGATGGTGTCAGAGGCGCCTCTGATGGCATATGCAATGCAATGGCAATGCACGGCGGCCGGCCGGCCTCGTGTTGTCTCTTCTGGCTGGTGGCTGCGCCGGCCGGCCGGTGCTCAGCACGATGCATCGTACTCTATCTATCACACCATGCAATGCAAGAACCATGACAGCGCATTTCGTTTGACTCGAAATGTTATTGGGTACTACGCGCGCTGCTGCGGAGTACTATTGCTGTTTCTTCGTGGTCTTGTTGTAGCTAGGAATGGATGGGATGCGTGATCGAGGTGATACATAGCTAGGGATTAGCAGCAACGTCGGTCCATTAGCTATCGGGTTTGTTTGTGTTACCAAAACAGGTCAGGCCTTCTTTGATGTTGTCGGATATATTCATCTCTCAAACCACACGTGTTGAGAGATAGATTGGGATGAAATTTAGTTTAAACTCTACTTCAATCCATTTTCTAACACGTACTATGGATTAATACGAATTTCTAATTATTCCAACACACGTTGAGTGATGCGAGTACGGCTACATTTAATTAAATAAGACCTCCGCCGAGGAATAATGTACAAACAAATGAAAACTTAGCGAATATGATGAACAAAAAAAAACGATCTTCAAAACACAATGTACACAGGGTACGTGTCATCCGTAACGAAGCACCGGTAGTACGCGTACGTCTATCTCGAGAGTCATAAAGTAGTACGGAGTACTCCAGTAGTAATGCGATGTTGAAAAAACAAAGACATACTAACGTTATCCACATGCATGCGAGCTGCAGTGACTTGGTAACAACCATCAGGGCAGGGGACCAGCATGTGTTTAGTTCCAAGCTAGAGTTTACTACAGTAGAGTAGTGACTTTCCAGGTGAGCTTGAATGCTTGATGATGATGAATGATGATAGGGGTAGGGGCTTACCTCACCAATCACGGATGACTGCTGCTTGACGTTGTGGAAATGGAATGTCTCCTTGCAGACGCCGGCAGTTGCTGCTTGATTCCACCAAGCGAGCGTCCAGCCATGCACACGTACTTCGAGACATGGATGCCCATTTTTTAAAATTTAAAGTTAACATGCCTATTTTTTTTTTAAAAAAAGTTACTACTGTAGTAACATGCATGCATGCCCACAGCCGGATCGGAGGGGGGGGGGGGGGGGTGGGGGCCTGCAGCCCCCATATGGCCTCCTTTCTCCATTAAATGTATATAAAAATCACTTCTTTTTCCACTAAATTTCTTCAAAATTTGTCCATTTCTCTATTAAATCTCTATAAAATTTACTTATTTCTTCATTAAATCTCTATAAAATTCTCCAAAATCTTCTGTTGATCTTAATATTTATTACTTAGTCCCCCTGATCGTATCCTGGATCCGCCACTGTGCATGCCCATTTTTTAAGTCACTTCTCCTCACATTAAGGACGACAAATGATGCGGAAGGCAAGGAGAAAACACTCCAGCTACCGATTGATCGATGTCGAGGATATAGAACATTAATTATTTCATGTTAATCAGTAGTACTATTATCTTCTTTATTTCACCAAGACGACGCGAGAGAGGAGCACCTGGGAAAAACACAAAATACTTAATTCCAGAGAGAATGTGATACTATATGATATCATAATAATCACACCGACCGTCACAGGACGAGGAGAGGGAGGAATCTCTCCGTGAACTGGGTCACTGGCTCACTGCTGGGATGCCAGCCCTGCATGGCTGCATGCTCTGGTATCCAGCCCCTGCCGAATACTATCGCGCGGGTTAGCTTCTCCATGCGCGATGATGCTTGTTGGCTTCTGCCTTGCCTGCCTGTTGCTACTTTGTTCTCTTCTCTAGCCTACTAGTAGTACAGTACGTGCGTAGCCCGTCGTACATGCACGCACGTACAGACACACACTACACGGGCGACCACGCAAGCTAGCAGCAGCGACCACCAGAGGCCGCAGCTAGCTAGCAGGCACACCGCACAGGTGACAGCACCGGGTGCACATCGTCGTCGACGCTCTCTCTCTAACTGACACACACACGACGATGTTAGTAGTACGTGCATCGCAGCAGCAAATGCATGCGATCGAGCAGCAGACGTCAGACATACTGCAGAGCCTGCTCCTACTACACGCTGACGCCGACCTACACAGTCGGAGCACAGTCGTTGTCGAGGCTTGCGCTCGCTCGTCGCCTAGCTTGTCCAGCCTCCAGTCCAAGCCACGGGCACACACACATGCAGACTATAGTCATCACTTCACTGAGAGCATAGATACACGTACGTACGCATCATAGAGAGAGAGAGAGGACAACACAAAAGGCATGCATGCATCCGTGGAAGGAACACGTATCCATGCATACTCGTGCACAACATTCTGCGACAGCAACACACGTATACGTAAACGCACGTTACATTGTTGCTATACGTGCATGAGTACATATAGCTAGCTAGCTAGCTAGCTAGCGCTGCGTGCACACGTAGTACTGCAGACACACGTACATATGATATGCGCAGTGGTGATGGCAACGCTACGCACTGTACGTACACGTACGTACGTCGTACATGCTACGAGTAGGAGTAGCGCGCTGCTTACCAAATACTGTACCAGGAGAGCTACTCGTTCCGTATTCATATCCACTGACGACGTAGCTAGGGCCCGTGGTATCGGTATGACGAAAAGTCTTTTGCTGCCAAGATTCCCGGGCCCCTATACCTACACGTACTGTTTGTGTATTACTCCTACTCTCTCTATTCGTGTGCCCATCTGTCCACGCTGCATGCCAAATGCATGCATACTGTACTAGCTAGTCGCTGCCACCTGTCAACAGGTCCATGCACTAATGCCAACAAAATCTTCAAATATGTTTATTATAAAAAAAACATATATACTTCATGCCTAATCTAATGGTACTTATTATACCTTATAAATATTAGTATATTTTTGTAAAAAAAATGGTTAGTTTTTCTTTTTAGAAAATGATTTATCAGATCGAAATCGATATGTGCGTTTATTTCGAAAGGGGTAGTAGTAGTACTCTCTCTCCCTCTCCCTCTCCTTACCAAACTAACCATTCTATGTTTGCAAAAATGTTACCGACAAAGTCATTTTTTTAGTTAAAAATATATTGTCAACATTTATACCTCCAAATAATAAACAGTTTATTTAAAAAACATGTTCCATAATTAATTAAGCTAAATTTTGATTAGAACTAAACAGTCCACTGAAATATTTTACATTCTGAGATTTAGAATCTAAAATAGTTGGGATTTTGAATTTTGAATTTTGGTTGGAACTAAACATGCCCTTAGTATGCCTTAACAAAAACCCCAAAGACGCATCCGAGGAGGTCATTGGGGGAGTTTCTCTAGTTGGAAAAAATGCCACACCTAGAACGCCGACAAACACCATAAAAAAGCGTGTATAACAGCAGAAAATATGAGGTTGGAAGAGATTATGACAAAAGCACTACTACAGAAACGGCAATCACTGCCGGCCCATCACTGCCGGTTTTGTTTGAGACGACAGTGATGCTCCTTCACTGCCGGTTCTTTCTCTGACAGGCCCCCAATTATTGGGGCAGGGGCTGAACCGGCAGTGAAACACCACATCACTGTCGATTCGTGGCTTGAACCGGCAGTGGTGACTCTCGGCCCTATCAGTGCCGGTTCAAGCCACCAACCGGCAGTGATTTTGTGTTTCACTGCCGGTTCGTGGCTGGAACCGGCAGTGAAACGTTGTACAATATAAGGCACGCGAGCTCCTCTCCCTCCTCTACCCCAACAGTGAAGAATAGTGCGTGAGGAGCTCCATCTCTCCATTGTTGTGGCTGGTGAATTTCTTGATCTCCATTGTTAGCTTCTCTTCACTCATGGATCCTCATGTCTTCTTGCTCTTGGTTAGTAACAAGCATAATTCTTTAGAATTGTTGGTTTACATTGTGTCAATTTGTGTTAGAGCTATGCTAGTTTTCATGATCAAGAACAGGGATGTTGCAATTTGTGTCAATTTTTTTGTACCTTTTAGATCCAAAAGTATTTAGAAAAATTGTAACACTTTGTTTTTATTGGATAATTATTGTATAATCATTGAGTAGCTAGGTTCGAAAGATTTGTCTCGAAAATTATGGATAAAAATTGTAATTAGTTATATTTATTACTTACATTTAATACTCCATGCATGTATTAAAGATTTGATGGGATGTGGAATAGATTCGGTATTTATTACTTAGATTTAATACTCCATGCATGCATTTAATACTTACATTTAATACTCCATGCTTCCATTGTTATCTATTTGTTCTCTTTATTTTATAGCGCGACCAAATTCAAATAATATCGAAGAATATTGTTCAAAAATGCTTGTATTAATATGTTCCTATGTTTCCTCTGCTCTGCCCATCTTATTTTATCAGTGCAAACATGGCTCGAGGGTGGATGTACGATCTGTCACATACAGACCCACGGTACTTGACGGGCATCGACGATTTCATCAAGCGAGCTAGAGCCAATGCTGGGGACTCACATCTTGTATTTTGTCCATGCAAAGACTACAAGAATACGAGAAAATGGGGCGACGTGGAGCATATACGTTTGCACTTAATCACAAGGGGTTCATGAGAAACTACACGATTTGGACTTTGCGTGGGGAGGTTGGTCAAAATATTAATGATGATGTGCTCATGCCTAGTGTAGCATTATTGCCTGTTCATGATTACACAGAAGATGTGCCTACCAATGATGATGTGTTTGTGAATACATTAGCTGACGACACTGAGGAAAATGATGGTATTTCACAGATTCTACATGATGTGTATGGGGGATTCCTTAGTGCTTCACAGTTGAAAAAACTGGAGATGATGAGAAAGGATGCAAAAACACCATTGTTTCCGGGCTACCCAATAAGCAAACTGGAAGCCAACATCATGCTATTGGAGTTCAAATCAACGAATGGGTCGAGTGATAAAGGTTTCGATAACTTGTTAGTTATACTACATAAACTGTTCCCGGAGGTCAAGTTAGCAGAAAAGACTTACCTTGTGAAGCAAATGATTTGCCCAATTAGCCTCGAGGTTGACAAAATCCACGCGTGTTCCAACGAATGCATATTGTACCGTGGAGAGAAATACAAAGACTTGGATGCATGTCCCAAGTGTAAAACTCCCCGATACAAGCAAGGGCCATCAAATGATGGAAGCAAGACCAGAGGAGGGCCAGTAAAGTCTGTGTAGTATTTTCCTATAGCTCCACGAGTGCATAGGTTGTTTGCAAATGAGAAGTCAGCCAAGTTGTTGCGTTGGCACGGTGGTGGCAACATACTATGGTTTCATAGATGAGATATGGGAGCTAGACTATGGACATCAGTTGAAAGTTGCTCTTTTCCATTGTCTGTGGGTTCGGCTGAATGAAATCAACACCGACAAGGATGGGTTCACTACCGTTGATCTATCCAAGACCGCATACAGAGATGACCCCTTCGTCCTTGCAAAGGATGTTTTGCAAATCTTCTATGCAAGGGATAACAATACAAATGGAAGATGACATGTAGTATTGCAAGGCAAAAGGAAGATTGTAGGTGTTGACGGAGTGACAGACGAAGAAGAGTACAAAGGTTATGAAGAAATGGCTCCTTTTGGGGCAGACGTTACCCTACATATCCTTGAAGAGGGTGACGAACCTGCTTACCTCCGGAGTGATCATGATGAGGCCATCATCGTGCCTGCACCGTGAATTGTTAGAGTATCATAAACTATGTAATCCTTAATGAAATGTTGTTTTAGTAATTTGAGATCATATGGAGTTCTAGAGATTGTTGAGTTGTACCACGTTGTTGATTGATGTATGCCATGTCAAAAGGGATTCCAAAACTATAAAGAATTAGACCTTGAGTGTATAAGCAATAATGTAGAGCTCCTCAAAACTATCAAAAGTTATGTTGGAAGATTTTCAACTTCTATTCAAATTTTTGGAGTAATTACAAAGGGGGGTATTTGAATTTTAAACCCTTATTCAAATTCAAACTGGAATTTAAAAACTATAAAGAATTAGACCTTGAGTGTATAAGCAATAATGTAGAGCTCCTCAAAACTATCAAAAGCTATGTTGGAAGATTTTCAACTTCTATTCAAATTTTTGGAGTAATTACAAAGGGGGTAATTGAATTTTAAACCCTTATTCAAATTCAAAATGGAATTCAAAAAATATAAAGAATTTTAATATGCTACTTCAGCAAAAGTTGTAGAGAATTAAAAATTATGCAATTTCTATGTTTGGAGTTTTTCAAGTTCTAGTCAAAAATCAGGAGTAATTTGAATTCTAAAGCAAAAGGCAGAATTTAAAAAAAATACATACATCACTGCCGGTTATAGAGGAACCGGCAGTGATGTTCCCCTATCACTGCCGGTTCTAATAACCAACTGGCAGTGATGCACCATCATCATTGCCGGTTAAAAAGAACCGACACTGATGCGCCCTCATCACTGCCGGTTCTTATTACAAACTGGCAGTGATAGGGGACATCACTGCTGGTTTGTAACAAGAACCGACAGTGATGAGATAGCCTATTTAAAGAACTGGCGCGCGTCCGAAAATTTCAGACGCGCGCCAGTTCCACACTTAGCAATTTCAACGCCGCCCGAGCTCGCCACTGCACGCCGCCGCCGCCCCTTCGACCTCGACGACCTCCCCGCCCACGGTCGAGCTCGGCGCCGGTGTAGCCCGACGCCGCTGCAGCCCGACGCCGCCGCCGCCGCCACCCACGGATGCCGCACTCTCTCGACACCGCCCGAGAGCTCGCCACTGCACGACGACGCCACCTCACTCCACAGCCGCCGGCAGGAGCCTCCTCCACGACCTCGACACCGCCACTGCCTCCCTCCACGACGCCGCGAGGAAGCTCGAGCTGCTCTGCTCAACTCCGGCAGAGCTCTAGTGCACGACGCAGCAACCTCGCTGCGACCTCGCCGGGAACCCCACCGCGACGGACCCAGAGCTACCTCGCCAGGACTCGCCACCGACCTTTCCGCCACCCAGGACCTCCCCCGCGACAGCACAGGATCTCGGAATTCGGCCCCCGACCCTCCATGGTGAGCTCCAATCGCCATGCCTGCAACCTGTTCGACGAAATGCCACAGTGGAGGATACTGCTACCTAGTTGCTGTTAGGCATGCATGGATAGCTAGCTTAGAGATTATAGTGATAGATAGATAGATTAGAGAGATTAGAGAGATTAGAGAGATAGTACTTACAGATAGGTAGAGATATATAGGTACTTATATACTTAGAGATACATGACTTACATATAGAGAGATATAACATGACTTATATATAGACAAAGTGATAGCTAGATGGTTCATCCTTGTATATTTGAGAGAGATAGAGATAGAGAGATAGGTAGTGTCTTTCATCCTTATATGTCATCCTTGTATATATATATAGAGATAGAAAGATATGCTTGTATATATGATTTACTTATGCTTGTGGAGATGCATGACTTACCCATAGAAATAGATAGATAGAGAGAGATATAGACAGATAGAGAGAAAGATAGCTTTGTATATATGATTCATTTATGCTTGTGGAGATGCTTGTATATACGATGTCACTTATAGATATTGATGCTTGTAAACTCTTTGGTCACTTATAGATATATAGATAGATAGAGATAGAGAGATACAAATATAGATACAATCATATCTTGTGGCTATGGCTTTATATTGTGACTAATCTCTATATACTTGTCTATGGCTTTATATTGTGACTAATCTCTATATACTTGTCTATGGCTTTATATTGTGACTAATCTCTATATACTTGTCTATTTTGGAAGATTTTCAACTTCTATTCAAATTTTTAGATAGATATAGAGAGATAGAGAGAGATAGAGAGATATAGAGAGATATAGAGAGATAGAGAGATAGATAGAGATATAGAGAGATAGAGAGATAGAGAGATATAGAGAGATATAGAGAGATAGAGAGATGTATAGCATGACTTATAGGTAGTTCACTTATGTATACCTAAATGAACCCGCTCAACTTATGTATGGCTTTTGAGTCTATCTATCTACCTATGAACTAATACCAATAATCGAAATTCATGTCCAGAAACATGACAATTAAGCGCCGATTCACCACCCGTCGCCCTGCGACCGAAGCCGATGACCAAGGAACTAGTGGTGGCGGTGCTAAACGTGACCAAGGAGTCGATGACAACCAGCAAGGGGATCAAAGACCTTGGAGCCCTAGCCATATGCTAAACCTAGAAGAGGGCCAAGGAGACGAGGTAATAACTTAGGTCATACCTAAAACACGGTAGATATAGCCATAAAAGTTTGATGGGGACTTATTTATAAATTTTGATGCAGGTTCCGCCGGAAGGTCCAAGTACTGGTGAGAGTTCCAGAAGGACTAAGCGTGGTGCAATAAAGCTCCCTCAGACAACTAGACACTGGCACATCTCTCAGTTCGATCAACTAGGGGAGCCGGTGGAGCCACTTAAAGCATTGGGCCCATACAAGAGTACCATCGGAGCACTTGTAAGGGACTTCATCCCGATCAAATACAGGAAGTGGAATGGAAGTGAGCAAGACCGGTGGAGGGTTCTAGAAGTTGAGAAGGAACTAGTTTGGAACAAGCTCAGAGGGTATTTCACTTTCCCTAATGATTGTGATGAAGCGACAGTCAAGAAGAGGGCCAAGGAAATCATGGGTCACTCCTTCAAGAATTTCAAGGGAAAGTTGCACAAGCTCATCAAGGAGGAAAAAGAACCGAATTTTGCGGGAGGTGAATTCAGCAAGCAGAGGGACTTCTGGAGGAGTTCAAGGCTTACAAGCTATCCGATGAGGCCAAGGCATCAAGCGAAAGAAACAAAGCAAACTCGCTTAGGTCAAATAATCCTCACCGCCTAGGATTGCGTGGGTACGTAAGGAAGATTCCGGATTGGGATGCCCAAGTCGAAGCACTAGAGCAGAGCGGCGTTACGCCTCAGACAATCGATTGGCAGTCCAGATCAGTGAACTACCTACTCGCAAGGGGGGCACAATACAATCCTGACGGGAGCCTTTCTGCCAGGGCTGAACCCGTCACCGATCTCCTCTAGAAGATTTCCACGATCACTGAGGAAGTGCATAGAGGGGCCCGCAGGTCGGATAGAGAAAATGACGTGCTCACGCAAGCACTTGGAAACAAGGAGCACCCCGGTCGCACTAGAGGAGCCGGGGTAATTCCTTGGGAGAAAGCATTTGAAAGTGAATCCGCTTCCTATAGGAGCCGGGCAAGGGCTAGAACGCAAAGAGAAGAGGAGTTCCAAAGGATGCGACAGGAGCTAGAACAGAGCATTGAAGCACGAATAGCTGCTCAAGTGGCGAGCGCTATGCAATCCATGTGTTTGAGTCAAGGGCCGCATGCAATCCCGACTTTGAATAGCCCAGTGCCCGGCAAGGGCCGCAGTAGCTGTGGCTCAACCCCTATGCCTGACGATGAAGAGGTCAATGCTCCTCATCTAGTGGACGACATCAAAGAACCTGTGAATGTCAGGTTGTACATCCGACAGCAGTGGACCAAAGACAAGGTGGCGGTAGGACAAGCATTTCCTAGAGGAGAGAACATCATTCATGGCAAGCTAGTGCCACTCGGGTATGCCAGGGTCAGCATTGATAAGATATTGGATAAGAAGTACAATAAGATACATATTGATTTCCCAGTGGAGGAAGATAGGACGCGTCTAGTTCACAACTTGGGAACTCATGTCGCCTGGCGCAAACTCTTCATCAAACTAGATAACCAGCCATCTTCGGATGATGATGATGACAGTGAATCATCCCGGTCGCCTCCGCCAAGAGGTTTCTCTCCTCGTCAAGATCCACCGACACCTCCTCCACCGCCAAAGGAGAAGACTCCTCCTCCTCCTCCTCCTCCTCCCCCACCAGCTTCAAAGTCCCTAGGACTGGGATCTCGATGGCCTAGCTCTAGATTAGGTTCGACTTCGCAATAGAGGAGGTCATCAGCTTCAGTTGGTAAAGATCCCAAGACGACTAGTAAAAGGCGGCAGCCAGTGCCGACTAAGGATGATATTCTACGAGCTCAGATTGCAGAAAAGGCCGCCAAACTTGCCTTGTATGAACGGTTGGCTTATATACCTGAGAAACAGAGCCAATTTGAAAGGCAAAGCAAAAATCCGGGTAACCAAGAAAGAGCTAGAGAAATACACACCTTTCAGCAGCTAGAGATACAAAACTTGGCCGCAGAACTGGATATAAGCATGGAGGATGCCGAGAATCTCTATTTTGAAAAAACCGAATTTGAAAAGGCCGAAGTTGCATACAAGTTTGAACTAGGCAAGCCTATGGTCGCCAACCAAGAAGAGTATAGAAATTTGCCAACAAACATGTGATAGTTGCATGATTACTACATCATAGATAGTAACAACGGCAAAGACAAGAATGCAAACTTTGAAGTATGCATCCCTCCATGTTTTATTTTTAATCATCCTGAAGAAGTTGTGCATACTATTCATTATGAAGACCTCTTTCAACTCTTTCAACGACGCTCGCTGGATGTGCAGCTTATGATGTTATGGACTATGTAAGTACCATACCTTAACAACGTTATAATAAACTACGTGATCTGCATTTGAATATATCCATGCATGTTTATTTTGCAGGTCTGTAGCAAAATTTTGCCTTCAAAAACGAAATAGCAATTTTGACTTCTTGGACCCCATCTTGGTAAATGAGACAACATGCAAAGCCGGTCTCCAAGATCCGTATGTCTCAGCGAGTTTGAAGATAGAGTTTGAAAGAATGTTCTCAGTCGGCAAAACAAACGCACTGCTAACCTACAATTGCGAGTATGTGTTCTCGACCCTTACTTAAGTGTTTTTTTCTTGATATATCATTCAATAACATGAACTTTGTGATTGCAGCAACCATTACGTCCTCGTAGATATAAGTCTTAAAAATTCAACTATTGAGGTGTGGGACTAAAAAAAGAAGCCACTTAAACTTATCGAACCCTAGTCAAAGTGCTAAATATGTAAGTGAATCCAATATCACCCCACTTTTCAATCACATATGATATTGTAATTAATAATGTCCCGAGCCTTCACACTTCATTTATATTGTCACATAGAATGAAGGCGTTACCTGATTGGAGAAATGTGGAGCCTAAGATGCAAAAGAAATGGAGAGAACCATTCAGAGCGGGGTATATGAAGAAGGTCAAGGCCCTAGATCAACCAATGGGGAACAACGAATGCGGGTTCTATGTGATGTGGGCAATGCTTTGCTACTTTGGCGCAAAACAAGGAATAGGAGATGGCATGGTATGTACGCATCACATTTTAATTCTATTATTTTGTCTTACGTATGTGCATCTCAATATCATCTTGTATCAATTTACAGCGCAAAGATCAGGGCCACAATAGGTTGGTGGATTTTGAGATAAGAGGATTTCAAGAGAAGATAGCAGCTCTTATTCTGGACGATATAGTGTATAGAAAAGGATGTCTATCCATTGTGAAGAGTAAGGACTTCAAGAAGAACTATGGAAAAGACCGCCTCGAAAGGCTATTGTAATGCGACAATTAATTCGATACTTTAAGTTTTGTTTGGATGTTTTGTAATAATTATTATAAATGTGTGATGGGTTTGTATTGTCGCTAGTCCACAACCACCTTCAATTCACATCGATATCAAATGGTTCGATAGCAAACACCTCCACGATCTCCCACCCCACCACCTCTACCATAAACCCTAAACCAGAAACCCCAAATGAAAATAAAACAATTAAAAAATGCAATTTTAAAAAATAATATCACTGTCGGTTGGGGTGCCAAACCGGCAGTGATGGCTAAAGCATCACTGCCGGTTGGTGTTACAAACCGGCAGTGATGGATCAAACATCACTGCCGGTTGCTAACACAAACCGGCAGTGATGGCTTGGGCTCATCACTGCCGATTCGCCAGTGCCGGTTCAAAAACCGCCACTGTAGGGGGGTTTTGAACCCGCACTGATTGCCGTTTCTGTAGTAGTGAAGGATAAAGAAAAGGGCGTGCTTGCCTAGCCTAGCCTCAACTAGGGGCAGAGAGCATGAGAAACTTTCTCATCCGGGAGATCCAATTTGGCTCTGTTAGGCTAGCAAGGCACAACTAGCATGCAAAAGTCTCGATATGGCTAGGCAATTTATCCAAACAAGGAGTATATCCATATCCTTGCTCAACTAGGTGATATCTATACAATCATTGGCAACAGGGGCGGAGACAAGGGGGGCGAGGAGGGGCCCAGCCCCCCCCCCCTACGCAAGTAAAATTTACACTGAAAAATTTAAAATTTAAATAAAATTCAAAAACCAAACAGTGCCCGCCCCCCTAACATCCAAAAAATTGAATTTTCTAGCTCCGCCCCTGATTGGCAAAGTAACCATGTAACCCCCAAAAAGCAAAAGGATAAAATATAGTAATATGTTTGTGATCAATTGGATATACCTCAATTAGTAGGGGTAAAGAGGTCCCTCGCAAATACGGACAAAGAAACCCAAGTCGGCCTTAATTAACAACAAAAATCGACCTAGGCAGATAGCTAGCAGGGGCCATCTGAAAGGTCCTAGATGGCTAGAGGGGGGTGAATAGCCTAATAAAAATTCTACAAATCACTAGAGCAAAAGGTTAGATAACACTTAAGCGAAGCTTTTTGCTCTAGCTGTACTTGGGGTGCAAAGCCACCTATCCAATACAATTCTAGTTAACTAAGTGCTTAACAAACAATAGCAAGAACCTAAAGAACTTAGCACAAGCTAGAAAGAACAACTACTAAGGAAGCTAACTAGACAAGATATTAATGAATATAAATACAAGAGAGGAGGTGATTGATATACCGATGCCTTGTGATATATGAATGTCAATGTAGAGAACCAATCACAATATGAATACCAAGAGTAGCCGGGAGACAAGATGAACACAATGATTTTTCTCCCGAGGTTCACTTGGTTGCCACCAAGCTAGTCCCCGTTGTGTCAGACTACTCAAATGGTGATTTGGTGGCTAATAGGCAATGACAAGCCTAGCCCACTAACTCGGGCGCCACAAGAATCCACCCAAATGAGAGTAACTCAATGACACGAGCAATCCACTAGAGTTACCCTTTGGCGCTCCGCCGAGGTGGGTACAAGCCCTCTCACAATCGATGAAGCTGGCCACGAACAATCACCAACACGTGCCGAAGCTTCTCCTCAATCGCCAAGCCGTCTAGGTGTTGGCAAACACCAAGAATAACAAGAAATCCTACGGCGATGACGATGACCAAGTGCCACTAAGATGCAATGCAATGATCAATGCACTTGGTTCACTTAAACTCTCACAAGAATGCAATTGAAGCAAAGAGAGATGTGTTGGGGGCTATCTCAAGCAAGCACAAAGAGTGAGAATGAATGGGAGGTGCAAGAGAGTGCTCCTTGAGCCGGCCAAAACATATATATAGTCACCACCAAGCAACTAGCCGTTTTGCCCCTTCTTCACAGCTTCCTGCGTCAGTCCGGACGCAGTCTTCATAGGTGGTCCAGACCATCACACGTGCGTCCGGACCCTCTGCCATTTGAATCTTGCCGTTTGGCACCTTCACTGAAACCTGCTGCGTAAGTCCGGATGCAGTGAATAGTTGTGGGTCCAGACCATCGCGCTTGCGTCCGGACTCCACGCAGAGCCGGTCCAGAGAGCACTTTTGCTCTGGTCACGCGTCTGGTGCTCTGCGTCCGGACCGCACTCAGCGTCCGGACGCTACACAGAGAGCATCCAGAGAGCGACTCTCATCCGGACACGAGTCCGAAGTCCGAGTCCGGACTCTGAACAGCGTCCGGTCCTTCTGCTCAGACTTGGCTGAGGCTAGGGTATGCCTCCGGTCGCAGGCGCATTGGTCCAGACCGCATCTACCTTGCGTCCGGACCCTACGTCTGGAGCTCCTCTGAGTTCCAAACCGAGCCACCTCTTCTTCTCCAAGTCTTCTTGTGCTAACACCTTGTGATCCATACACTTGGTTCCCTACGTTACCCTTTTACGTTATATTTCTTGGATTTAATTTAGTTAGTGTCACTTAGGTTCATTTTATATGAATGCAATGCACACCTAGTGGCACATGATTACTGTAATCAAATCAAGTTTTCCCTTCTTAATAGTACGACTATCTATCCTAAATGTGATCACACTATCTATAGTGTCTGGATCACTAAACCAAAAATGACCCTATTATATACCTTTGCCTTGAGCCCATTTTTGTTTTTCTCTTTCTTCTTTTCCTTAGTCCATGGAGCACTTGATCCATCATGGTCATCCATCTAGCTCCATAGATAAAGGTGAACCACCCTAACTTGATCATACACTTAGTTCAAGGGTTAGTCCATAGGTTTCATCAATTACTCAAAACCAAACAAGGTCTTTCAATCTCCCCCTTTTTGGTAATTGATGACAACCTTTCACAAATAATATATATATGATGAAAATTTCAACTTTGGTAGTATTAGCTCCCCCTACATATGTGATATATGAGTTTGGTTCATTTTGATCACATATGCATGAATAAGAATTGTGGGAGAGTAAATGCTACCAAATGATGCTAAGATGTGTAGGATGGACCTTTGAAGCGTGATACCAATCGGAGTGCATTATTAAACCATCCTTAGCATCATGAATGCCTAAAAACCACTTGAAAAGCAACATGGAAACACTTTGAGAGGCAAACTTATAAGAGAGCTAGATACCACATGAAAAACACCTAATCATGCTAGTTCTTCAAGCACCATATCATTTAGGTTTCTAGCATTCACCACACAAGTGTATCATGAATATAAGTACATATGCAAGCAAGCACTTATGAATGCACAAATATTATGCAACAACTTTATTCATAGGCTTGCTCCCCCTACTTGTGTGCTTTCATTTTCAAAAATATTTTTCTTTGTCATACTAGTTACTTCTCCCCCTTTGTCATCTATTATCATAAAAGATGTGCTCAAAGGTTTGATTATTGGAGAGAAGCTTAGTTGTGGTTCAATCTAGATTACTTGCCCCAAGCTATTTAACTCGGTTTAAACCATGGACAAGATTGTTCACACATCCTAGAATGGTTATCTTGCCCATGTTGACCTAAACATTTGAAGTTCATGATCTAGATCAAACTCTAGGATTGCAAGCCCACAAATATGTCATATGCTACCACTAGATCATATCAAGCATAGAAGCAATAGTGGTACCATATAAGCATCAAATCATTTTATTTTCATGAATGAGCCTAATGAATTGATGTCTAGATGCACTAACAAGTCCTAATAAGGATGAATGACATGTAAATTAACTTGTACCTTGTATAGCTCGAAGGAGAGGCATGTCATATATGGGGTGCATCAACACATATTTGAGAAGTCAAGAATGTTCAATTGATTCCTTAGCATGCAAAACCTCTTCTCATCAAGTGGCTTGGTGACTATGTCGGCAAGTTGATCATCGGTGCCAACACTTGTGATTTTGATATCACCCTTTAGTTGATGGTCTCTTATGAAGTGGTGCCTCACATCAATGTGCTTGGTTCTTGAATGTTGAACCGGATTGTTGGTGAGCTTCACCGCACTTTCATTGTCACATAGCAATGGCACTTGCTTGAAGTTGATCCCATAGTCATTCAAAGTTGCTTTCATCCAAAGCAATTGAGCACAACAACTACCCGCACTTATGTATTCGGCTTCGGCGGTAGAGAGTGCAACACTATTTTGCTTCTTTGATGACCAAGATACAAGTTACATGCCTAGCATTTGACATGTGCCCGATGTGCTTTTTCTATCAATCTTGCATCCCGCATAGTCGGAGTCCGAATATCAAATCAACTCAAAGTTAGACCCCTTGGGATACCACAATCCAACATCTTGTGTATGCTTCAAGTACCTCAATATTCTCTTTGTAGCCTTCAAGTGACTTTCTCTTCGAGAGGCTTGGAATCTTGCACACATGCATACACTAAACATCACATCCGGCCTAGAAGCGGTCACATAAAGTAGGCTTCCAATCATAGACTGATACAACTTTTGATCCACCATATTGACACTAGCATCACTATCCATGTGTCCATTAGTGCCCATTGGAGTGATAATGCCTTTAGAATCTTCTAAGCAAAACTTCTTCATCATATCCTTGATGTACTTGCCTTGACTCACAAAGGTGTCGTTCTTCAATTGCTTGATTTGAAGACCAAGGAAGTAGCTAAGTTCACCAATCATTGACATTTCAAACTCATTTTCCATCATCTTGCCAAATTCTTCACAAAATTCTTGATTGGTTGAACCGAATATGATGTCATCCACATAGATTTGGAGCACAAATAGATCCTTGCCAATCTTCTTGGTGAAGAGAGTAGTATCAACCTTCCCCATGATGAACCCTTTTGATACAAGGAAATCACTCAATCTTTCATACCATGCTCTAGGTGCTTTCTTCAAGCCATATAAAGCCTTCCTCAACTTGTACACATGGTTGGGTTTCTTGTCATCTTCAAATTCCGGAGGTTGCTCAACATATACTAGCTCATTAATATATCCATTCAAGAAAGCACTCTTTACATCCATTTGGTATAGCTTGATGTTGTGTGCACATGCATAGGCCAATAGAATTCTAATTGCCTCTATTCTTGCAACCGGTGCATAAGTTTCTCCAAAGTAAAGACCCTCAACTTGAGTGTATCCTTGAGATACCAATCTTGCTTTGTTCCTCACAACTATACCATCTTTATCTTGCTTGTTTCTAAATAACCCATCTTGTACCAATCACATTGTAGTTCTTGGGTCTTTCAACTAGTTCCTAAACTTGGTTTCTAGTGAAATTGTTGAGCTCTTCATGCATAACATTGACCCAATCAACATCTTGTAGGGCTTCATCAATCTTTGTTGGCTCTATGGATGATACAAAGGAGTAGTTCTCACAAAAGGATGCCAATCTTGATCTTGTTTGAACACCACTTGTAATGTCACCAACAATTTGATCACTGGGGTGATCTCTTGCAATATTGGTCGGTTAGAGAGTTGGAACTTGATTGCTTAAGCTTGGTTGAGATGAACTAGCAACTTGTTGATCTTGTACTTGAGAAGTACTAGCTTGCATTTGAGGTGAGTTGAGCACTTGATCTTTGTCATCTTCAATGTCTATCACTTGCCTAGGCCGAATATCACCAATATCCATGTTCTTCATGGCCTTTGACAATTGAGGACCACTCACATCTTCTAGATTCTCATTCTCATCTTGAGATCCATTGGTTTCATCAAATTCAACATCATGAACCTCCTCAAGTATACCACTAGCCGAATTCCACACTCTATAGGCTTTGCTTGTGGTTGAGTAACCAAGTAAGAACCCTTCATCACATTTCTTGTCAAACTTCCCAAGTCTTGTGCCTTTCTTCAAGATGTAGCATTTGCACCCAAAGACTCTAAAGTATGCAATGTTGGGCTTTCTTCCATTCAATAGCTCATATGGAGTCTTCTCCATCAATGGATGACAATACAACCGGTTGCTAGAGTAGCAAGCGATGTTGATAGCTTTGGCCCAAAAGGATTGACTCACATTGTACTCACTAAGCATAGATCTTGCCATGTCAATCAAGGTTATATTCTTCCTCTCAACAAGGCCATTTGATTGTGGAGTGTACCTGGCCGAGAGTTCATGTTTGATTCCAAGCTCATCACATAGCTCTTCAACTCTTGTATTCTTGAATTCACTTCCATTGTCACTTCTCACTTTCTTGATTGTAGTTTCAAATTCATTGTGACATCTTTTGACAAAGGATTTGAATGTGGCAAATGTATCACTCTTGTCATTGATAAAGAATACCCAAGTGTATCTTGTAAGATCATCCACTATCACAAATCCATACTTGTTCCCTCCAATGCTAGTGTATGTTGTTGGTCCAAATAGATCCATGTCCAACAACTCAAATGCTCTACTAGTACTCATCATGTTCTTCTTTGGATGGGTGTTACCAACTTGTTTGCCGGCTTGACAAGAGCTACAAAGTTTATCCTTTTCAAACACAACATCTTTCAAGCCTCTTACTAAGTCATGTTTGATCAATCTATTCAATTGCTTCATCCCAACATGACCAAGCCTTCTATGCCATAACCAACCCATACTTGATTTAGAGAGCAAGCAAGTTGACAATTGAGCTTCACTAGCATTAAAATCAACTAGGTAGAGGTTCTCATATCAAAAGTCTTTGAAGATCAAGTTTGAACCATCTACACTAATGATCTCAACATCCTCTACTCCAAATATGCATTTGAATCCAAGATCACACAATTGAGCTACCGATAGCAAATTGAAGTTCAAGCTCTCAACTAGCAAGATATTGGATATGCTCAAGTCATTGGATATTGCAATCTTACCAAGACCCTTGACCTTTCCCTTGCCATTATCACCAAATGTAATACTATCAATGCCATCATTGGTGTTGGAGTTGATTGATTTGAACATTCTAGAATCCCTGGTCATGTGTTGAGAGTGCACCCACTATCAAGCACCCAATGCCTTCCTCCGGCTTTGTAATTGACCTACAAAACAAATTAGTTCTTCTTAGGTACCCATACTTGTTTGGGTCCTCTAAATTTAGTGACCAAGGATTTTGGAACCCAAATAGCCTTCTTCTTTGAGCCAACAATGGATGTGCCAACACACTTAGCCATGATACCTTTAGCACTTTTGGTAATCATATAACATGAATCAAAGTGCATAGAGGTGGCTTTAGCAAACTTGGTTTGGTTTATGTTAAGTTTGCAATATTGGTCAACATCCCCCACTTGCTTGCATTTGTTGCAAAACGGACCATTGCTTCTCACAAAGCTAGGCTTAGGAGTTACAAAGGTCGACTTGCCCTTCTTGGGGGTATAGCCCAATCCCTCTTTGCAAAGGGAGAATCTTTGGCTACCCAAGCACTTTAGCAAGCAGGCATCTCCACCATATGCCTTACCCAAAGCATGAGTGAGTTCATTAACATCATGTTTCAATTTTTCATTTTCAATCACTAGTGTAGCATTATCCTTTGAGCTATCACTAGTAGATGTGCAAGTGGAAGTTCTACATTGTGTTTCGGTTGGGGCAACAATGATAGAAGTGAAAAATGATTCATCTAGAATATCACAAGTTACTCCAATGTTACATGATGCAACAACCTTATCCTTGTTTTGATCAAGGAGAGAGGAGTGAGCCTTTTCAAGCTTGTGGTGAGTGCTCTCAAGCTTCTCATGCGCTTCCATTAGCCTCTCATGAGAGCCATTGAGCTCATCAAAGGATTGTTCAAGAGCCTTAAGCTTCTTGTTCAATTCTTTGCACTCCTTCCTCTTTGTCTCAAAGCAATCATAAGTTTGCTTCATCATATCAACTAGTTCCTCCTTGGAGTACTCCTCATCATCATCACTACTATCATCATCACTATCACTATCATCATCACTATCACTATAATCATGAGATTGTACCTTAGTTGGCTTAGCCATGAAGCATGATGGAGTGTCGAAGATGGATGTCTTGTTGTTGATAGCAATGCTTGCCAAAACCTTCTTCTTGGACTTCTTCCTCTCATCATCACTAGAGTCATCATCGGAAGAGTCACTATCATCCGAAGTCATCACATAGGATTCACCCTTCTTCTTGGTGAAGGATAGCTTCTTCTCCTTCTTGTCATGCTTGCTCTTTTTCTTCTCATCATCATCACTATGATTGGGACAATCCGCAATCATGTGATCGTTGCTCTTGCACTTGTAGCATCTCTTCTCATATTCTTTTCCCTTGAAGTTATCTCTTCTCTTTCTAGCACCATAGCCCTTCTTCATGAACTTGCCAAACTTGCGCACAAAGAGGGCCATCATCTCATCATCATCATCACTTGCATCTTCATCATCACTAGATTCTTGCTTCTTTGCTTTGCCCTTGCTCTTAGATGATGAAGCCTTGAATGCTAAGCTCTTCTTTTCCTTCTTTTCTTCCTTGACCTCTTCTTATTCACTTTCTTCATTGTATTGCTCTTCGGTCATGATCTCTCCAAATACTTCATTGAGAGTGATCTTGTCCAAACCATCTCTCTTAATTTTTGCCTCAAAGTTTTGTATTTCTTGGGCAAACAACCAAGAAACCGGTTAGAGAAGTCCTCATCCTTGACCTTCTCACCCAAGCTCTTGAGATCATTGATGCTTACTTGGAGCCTATGGAACATCTCCGGGATAGACTCATCATCCTTCATCTTAAAGTGAGATAGCTTGTCCTTGAGCATGTACAACTTGGCATTCTTTACCGTTGAAGTGCCCTCATATGTATCCTCAAGTCTCTTCCATACTTCACTTGCCTTCTCAAGATCTTTGATTTGCTCAAACACCATGGAATCAATGCCATTGTAGATTACATTGAGTGCCATGGTGTTGCATTGCCAGTTCTCTTGATCTCTAGGTGTGGGAGCGGCTTCATCAAGAATGACAAAGTCATGTTCGGTCACACTCCACACCTTCTCATGTATTGAGCCTAGATGCATCTTCATATTCCTCTTCCAATAATCAAATGAGGTGTCATCAAACATTGGCGGTTTGCTCCACACATGGCTGAATGATATTTGAGCCATCACTAACACCGAAGGTTGTTAAGCCTTGATAATAGCGGTGACCACGGCTCCGATACCACTTGAAAGGTCCTAGATGGCTAGAGGGGGGTGAATAGCCTAATAAAAACTATACAAATCACTAGAGCAAAAGGTTAGATAACACTTAAGCAAAGCTTTTTGCTCTAGCTCTACTTGGGGTGCAAAGCCACCTATCCAATACAATTCTAGTTAACTAAGTGCTTAACAAACAATAGCAAGAACCTAAAGAACTTAGCACAAGCTAGCAAAAACAACTACTAAGGAAGCTAACTAGCAAGCTAACTAGACAAGATATTAATGAATATAAATATAAGAGAGGAGGTGATTGATATACCGATGCCTTATGATATATGAATGTCAATGTAGAGAACCAATCACAATATGAATACCAAGAGTAACCGGGAGACAAGATGAACACAATGATTTTTCTCCCGAGGTTCACATGGTTGCCACCAAGCTAGTCCCCGTTGTGTCGACTACTCAAATGGTGAATCGGTGGTTAATAGGCAATGACAAGCCTAGCCCACTAACTCGGGCGCCACAAGAATCCACTCAAATGAGAGTAACTCAATGACATGAGCAATCCACTAGAGTTACCCTTTGGCCCTCCGCCGAGGTGGGTACAAGCCTTCCCACAATCGATGAAACCGGCCACGAACAATCACCAACACGTGCCGAAGCTTCTCCTCAATCGCCAAGTCATCTAGGTGTTGGCAAACACCAAGAATAACAAGAAATCCCGCAGCGATGACGATGACCAAGTGCCACTAAGATGCAATGCAATGATCAATGCACTTGATTCACTCAAACTCTCACAAGAATGCAATTAAAGCAAAGAGAGATGAGTTGGAGGCTATCTCAAACAAGCACAAAGAGTGAGAATGAATGGGAGGTGCAAGAGAGTGCTCCTTGAGCCGGCCAAAACATATATATAGTCACCACCAAGCAACTAGCCATTTTGCCCCTTCTTCACAGCTTCATGTGTCAGTCCGGACGCAGTCTTCATAGGGGGTCCGTACCATCACATATGCGTCCGGACCCTCTGCCATTTGAATCTTGCCATTTGGCGCCTTCACTGAAGCCTGCTGCGTAAGTCCGAACGCAGTGAATAGTTGTGGGTCCGGACCATCGCGCTTGCGTCCGGACTCCACGCAGAGCCGGTCCAGAGAGCACTTTTGCTCCGGTCGCGCGTCCGGTGCTCTGCGTCCGGACCGCACTCAGCGTCCGGACGCTACACAGAGAGCATCCAGAGAGCGACTCTCATCCGGACACGAGTCCGGACTCTGAACAGCGTCCGGTCCTTCTGCTCAGACTTCGCTGAGGCTAGGGTATGCCTCCGGTCGCAGGCGTATTGGTCCGGACCGCATCTGTCTTGCATCCGGACCCTGCGTCCGGAACTCCTCTGAGTTCCAAACCGAGCCGCCTCTTCTTCTCCAAATCTTCTTGTGCTAACACCTTGTGATCCATACACTTGGTATTTCTTGGATTTAATTTAGTTAGTGTCACTTAGGTTCATTTTATATGAATGCAATGCAAACCTAGTGGCACATGATAACCGTAATCGAATCGAGTTTTCCCTTCTTAATAGTACGGCTATCTATCCTAAATATGATCACACTCTCTATAGTGTCTTGATCACTAAACCAAAGATTGTCCTATTATATACCTTTGTCTTGAGCCTATTTTTGTTTTTCTCTTTCTTCTTTTTCTTAGTCCATGGAGCACTTGATCCATCATGGTCATCCATCTAGCTCCACAGATAAAGGTGAACCACCTTAACTTGATCATACACTTAGTTCAAGGGTTAGTCCATAGGTTTTATCAATTACTCAAAACCAAATAAGGTCTTTCACCATCAAACACTGCCCAATGTACAAATTCAGTCAAACAAACTGATTGCAACATCTTGTTGCTGAAATAAAATTGCTTGCTATAAAAAAACCACGGAGCCCCTTCCAATTAATTAAGCTCCTTTACAAATTTGCACTTATGAAAACTTAAAAGAAGAGGTTTATTTAATTTTCTAGATTCGTGACTCTGAGCGCCTACGAGGCTACGAGAGAGACAGAAGATTTGCCCGAAGCTGTTTGTTGGTACGTATATCATCGAATCCAGACCGGGACAAATTAACGACCACCGAGGTCCGTCGTCGGTAGTGCAGATGACAGACACACACACGCACACACACGCAGGATGACACGATCAGACAGACGTACGATCGGTCTGTATCTGCAATTCCAATTCTGCATGCGAATAAAAACGTGAGCTCGTGACATCGCTGCGTAGTAACGTACACCACCACAGCATGTGATAGCAGCAGAGAGGAAGAAGCGATGCACATGCACGAGGACCAAGGTGATGACATACATATTCACCCATAAGATTTGGGAGAGAGAGAGCTCAGTCATCTACCAGTATGCAGATATGGATAGGATATGAGATGGCAGGTTTGCAGCATGTGAAAACATCGAAACAAAAGCCACATAGTAGGATCAGATCAGTACTGTGCTTAGTATAGTGCTGTGTACAGTAATAGTACAAGTACATTATACGTATAAGCGATGGATGAGAGTAGTATATGAGACAGTACGTCGTGCAGGAATTGGATATTTTTTCTTCAATTCGGTGGTACTACTCCACATCCACATACGACAACCGGACCGGGGGCCTCTGGACTGCTGAGTGCTGACATTGCCTTTGCATGGACTGCCGCGGCGGCCTTGGTAGGTACTCCTGGGCTCCGGCCTGGCGTACTGCCGGCCGCTGGCCGCTGCTGCCTGCTGCCATGCCACCACACGGCACAATATATACTGTATCATGTATTGTATTGGTCGCTGCGTGCCTGACCCCGGCCACCTCCACCTGGGAATCCAAAGAAAGGAAAAGGGTGCATATGACGTGTTTCGTTCTTGGATGAATTATTGCTCTTCTCTTGTCCTACTGCGCAATGACATGGTATAGTACGTAAAAGATACGCACATCTAGTGGGGAATGGTAGGAGAACCGAGCTAACCTACCTCCGGTGGCTACCGCAGCCAGGTGTGCTCGCTGCCGGCGTGAGTTTGACTCCTACTTAACCACACTCGTGTGGAGCCACGAAGGGATTACGTCGGCCCTTAACTATGCCTAATACTATGGCAACTCCCATCATTTCAAATAACAACGATTGGACCAGAGAAAAAATGGAAACAGAAACGATGATCGGATCAGAGAATGAAATTGCATTATAAGACGGCAATTGAGCTGACCAAGTGAGTTCAAATTGATGTAGCATAAAACCCATTAGTGTAAAGCTCCATGGAGAGAGATAACATTCTAAATACCACCTAACTGAAACCAAAGAGTAAAATCCCGTGCTTCCGGTTCCCATAGTAGCAACGAAGAGTGTGCTAAACTACCGGGAACCGCCATGGTTAAGAAATTGAAACCTTCACCTTCCAAATAGGAACTAGCCAATCCATGGATGTACTAATAAGTTACAAAAGTAGTCCGGTAAACCAACCCCATAATTAACTGAAATAAGAACAAGCAAAAGGGCGATAATCTGAACCATCCTACAAAAACAAAATGATCTAACCAGTCGTCCATAATATCAAACATATTGTTTTCTTCTTTAGTAACTGTATGGCTATAGCCTATTCAATTACTTCAACCACTTTTGAGCACCTCATATAACTTTCAAGGCATACAGTAGTTTGATTATCTGTGAACATCCTTTTTCAGTCGATCTCAAAGATAGAAATTTTGTATTTTTATCTAAGGGGTCACAACCAAGGTCGTGCCAAATCCACATATATAAGGAGACAACCTAACCTTTTCTTTTGTTATCTTTTTTGTTGTTTTATTATTTCTTATAATTGTCTCATGTGTTATTTGATATGGATATCGAAATGAACTTAACGAACATAGCTAAATCTGATTTCGCTCAAAATTAATGAATTTTGATTTTGAAAGAAAAGAGAGTATGTCCAGTTATAGAAACTTTTGGACTGAGATAGGGGTTAGCTCAACATTCCCTTTGCACACCTAGCCCATGCTCCATAGAAGTGGGGATCTAGGGAGAGCGTTTGAGGAACCATTCAAACTTTTCACCAAAAATAAAACCAGAAACCCTTGGTTGCATGGTTTAGTTAGTGATCCATGGATTCTCATCATGTATATGTATGATCTTCCCATAAAAACATCCATTTTTATTTTTGTTTTGTTTATTATTATATAATAATATATACTGTGTCAAAAAGAACATGAGGCCATGAGGGAACAATTCTTATTGGAAATGACACTGCACTTAAGATGACAGGTGGGCATGGGTTCTAATTTGGTTAGTCTAACAATGTTCCGTATTTTCATTTAATTTATAGTAATATTTCCATTGTTACTATATATTCAGAGATGCAATGGAATCAATTTAGTCATAATTTTGACTTTGAGCTTGATCCAATTTATTATAAAAAAACAATGAGAGTTAAAATAGTAGATTAATATGACACATATGTGTGCTCATTAATTATTGGAACTATTACAAAATAAAAAATATTTTAAGAGACTTGGCTTCTAATTAAACTTTGTTAATTATTTACAGAGTGAACACCTCACCATACCGTCTCTATTAATCAGCATTTTATAGAGACGATTACCTTACCATGACTGTCTTGATTAATTTATTAATAGAGGCAGGTGTTATAAAATGATCGCCTTTGAAATCTATAGATAGTAATTTTTGGAGGCGGGCTTTCTAATGGTGGTGTCCCTAGAAATCTATTAAGGTATATGAAGTACTTTCAAGAGGTCTTCCTATAGAAATTAATCTTATAAAAACTAAGCCTTCGAATATAAAGTTTCATAAAGATAAACTTTATATCAAAATTACTAAGGTAAATTTGGGATCTATAACTTTATAGACAATACATTTGTTATTTCAATCTATTTAGAATCCCTTTTTTTAAAAAAAAAATATTAGATTTGGAATTCTAAATTTATAGTTTCAAATAACCTTAGATGTTGACATGGTCTATACCAAGTAGTTTTCAGTATAATATTCAAATTTATAGTTAACAAGTTTTCGATACAAAGACATCTATGAGTGCTAAATGTTCGTTTTAACTTGTTCTTATAGTTTGAAACTAAAAATTTATAATTTATTTTAAAAAAATCTTGGATGTTGACATGATCTACACAAAACTATAGTGCTAGACGCGATATACAAATTTTTAGTTAAAAAGTAACTCCAAATACAACGATGGTGTGCGCAAGCATCGAATGGTAAGAGGTATGTAAATCTCACATAACACTAGGCCTAAACTTAGAGCAAGCGTTAATGTGGTGTCTAACTAGCTTAAGTACTTTGCAAAGCACCTACACTAATCACCTAACCTTCTATTAAGCACTTATGGTGGCTAGAGCACTTGAAAGAGTGCCTCAAAACTCCAATATATTCATCACACTCTAACTCACTCAAAAGGGTCGGCCATGGGGGTATATTTAGGACCCCAAGAAAATTAGTCATTGGGCAATTGCAGTTGTGTACTCACCGGATTGGTTCGGTGGCACCGCTAGACTAATAATCCTTGGGAAACTAATATGTGTGGGACTTCAATATGTCTTGTAATATCTTGTTTGAGGTGACACCTACTCTGCCTAAATCCAAGTTCACCTTACATCCATTTGAACTATACCTTCTATACTAGCATAACATTAGTTTAAATAGTCATGTTGGTTATCAACACCAAAATCAAACTTAATGGCGCATAAGATCCATTTTACTTGCAATCTTCTCTTTTTTGGCGTTTGATGACGATACGGCAATAAAACAAATAATAGATACAAAATGTAAACATGCACTATTTACTTGCTAGGATATGATGCAATACAAGAGAAGGTCATTTAGTGCTAAAGAATACTACTTGAAGGACAAAGAATACTTATCTTACTCTTTCAATTTGTATGCATGTCCCCTTACACGGCATTATCACTACAGGAAATCGCCGAGTTGCCGAGTGCTAGGGGCACTCGGCAAATGGCGCACTCGATAACTAGTACTCGGCAAATAGCGAGTCGACAACTAATTTAGTTGTCGAGGAACTCGGCAACTAAGTTGTCGAGTGTTAATTGATTTGCCGAGTGCTTGGTCGAGCACTTGGCAAAAAAAATTAGGCTGTCAACCTTGACGGATTTTTTGACGAGTGCTGACGTGGCTGACACTCAACAGCTATTTTTTTTATTTTTTTAAATATTTAGTTGCCGAATGTCTGGTGGCTGGCACTCGACAGCTATTTATTTAGTTGTCGAGTGTCAGCCACCAGGCACTCGATAACTAAATTTTTTTATTATTTCTGCCGAAATTATTTGTCGAGTGCTTGGTGGCTGGCACTCGACAACTAAATTTTTTATTTTTTTTAATTATTAGTTGCCGAGTGCAATTACCATTGCACTCGGCAACTCTGAGAAACTGGCAGTTTTAGGCTCTCTGTTTCCCAGAGTTGCCGAGTGCAATGGCAATTGCACTCGGTAACTAAATTAGTTGCCTAATGTGGCACTCGGTAAATAAAATATTGCCATTTTTTTTGTTTTTTTACTTTCCAACAATACAGAGACACAAATAGACAAATATATATCACATTCATCATTCAAATCACATATATATACATCCACCATTCAAATCACATATATATCGCATCCACCATTCAAATCACATATATATATCATCACATCCATCATTCACAATCCATCATACGCATATAGCATCACAAACATCCATCACAAACGTCCATAATACATCATATACACATATGTCGTCCATAAATCCATCACATAGAGTCCATAATCCATCACATAGCTATGAATATGTCACAAGTCTAAGTCGAACACAATTTTAAGTCTAATACAGGTCTGAGGGACATGAAAATAGACAAAGAACAAGTACCTACTGCCATCCTCACCCGCCGGGCCGTGAAGAAGAGACATCTGGCAACCCAACCTGTGGAGGAGTGTCAGTTGGCCACCCCTGCTGTGGAGAAGGGCCACCTCCTTGAACCGTCGGGTTCGAACTCATAGACAGTTGTTGCACAAAGAAAAAGTCAATTAATGAGTACATGCAGGAAATTCGCATAAACTAAAGGAATAAACCACCAAACATACTAACTGGAGTCCCAAAAACAATAGGCTGTGGAGGAGGAGCCACAGCCCCAACTGGATGGAGAAGCGACTCGGACACGACCACACCTGGAATTGCATTAAGGCTGGACATGAAGCTGAACATGTCCCACAGCCTCTGCTCCTCGGGCACCCTCTGGGCTTGTACAGCCTCCCTCTCCAACCGTGTCGCCTCCCTCTCCAACCGTTGGGCCTCCTCCGTCGCCGCCTGAGCCACCTCCAACCTCCGCACGTTGGCATACTCATAGGCCAGCCACAATGTTTAAACAATGAAAATGCAAGATAGATGTGTAAAAGCAATGAACGAGTACTAACCGCGAGATCCGAGATCTGGTGCTGTGAGCTCAGCTACCGAGGGCGTATGGAGAGGGACGAGCTCGTGCTCCTTGCCCGAATCTCCACAAGAATGGGAACAGAGGCGGAGTTGAGCGCGCTGTTCGCCATCCAGTAGTGGCCGTGTTGCTTCTCTCCTCCTAGCCTCGTCACGATCTCTGCATCGAGAGGCTCGGTGGCCGGATCGAAGGCCTCCCCATGGCACTGGCGAGCCGCCGAGAAGTACTCGGTAACCTTGTTGTGGGCGTTGGGGTTGGTGTACAGCTCAGGCTCGTGCGTTGGGTTGTAGGTGTTCGCGGGGTCCGTCGCCTTGCCCTTGTGTGTCAGGCTGAACGCCATGAAGTCGTTGCACTCCTAGCCTTGGTGCGACCCGAACTGCGAGGAAAACATAAAGATGATTAGAAGTAATGAGAATTGAGAGTTATAATAAAAAGAATAAAGATGAAAACACAAAGAAGATTACCCAGCTCGAAGCGTACTGGGAGAGGCTCTGGTTGCCCTGGTGGTGTGTGGTCCCAGTCATCTCCAGGCGGCAGTCACGATGGATCTGACTCTTCTCCATCCACTCAGGCGAGAGCCAACTGTCCACAATACTGGCCCAGCAGATCGCCTGGGCAAATTTAACCGAGAACCGAACCGAAATTCCCTAGAACCGAACCGAAGTAACCGAGAACCGAAGTTTCGATTCCCTGTTCGGTTCACACTTCTTAGGAACCGAACTTTACTCGGTAAAATCGGTCCCGGGCCTCGGTTAACCGAAGTACCGAGATTTTAGGCATCCGGACGGCCCAATAAGAATATCAATTCATCCGGCCCAGTATCCTCCCCCCAGCCCTAAGTCACACGCGCTAAGTCCCACGTAGCCACACTCCAGCCACCGACCCTCGCGCCGTCGCGCCTCGCGGGAGTCGCGGCCTCGCCCCGAGTCCCCGTCCCCGTCCTCGAGCCGTCGTCTGCCGCGCCTCTCCCACCCGCGGCGTCTCGGCCCCCGGCGCCCGGTGTCCGCCCCGCAGCCGGCGCCCCCGCCTCCAGTGTCCGCCTCAGCCTCCGTCGGCCCTTCGGCCCCCAACTTCCACGCCGGCCCCCGGCGCCTCCTCCACCCATCCTCCTGCGGTCCCGCTGGTCGCTGCCCGCCTCGACGGCCCCTGTCAGCACCCCACCCCTTCCCTGCCGGCGCCCACACGGTCACACCCTCCACGCGTAGAGGTAGGGCTTTATTTTCCCCTTTTTTCATGGCAAAACTGAAATCGGTCATTTTGGTTTAGGACCGGAACCGAACCGAATTTACTGAGTACCGAACTGCTCGGTTCTGAGTCAGTTGAGACCACAGCTCCAGAGGTGCCAGTGACGCTTCAGAGACCACCCCAGTTGCACCTACACCGGCAGAGACCGTGTTAGATGAGTCAGACGAGTCCGACCTTCAGGACTTCATCATGCTGGATCGCAGAGCTGCTGCTTCTTCGCCTTCTTCTCCAGCCCCAGACTCTTAGTTTTTGGTGCTAGACGCCAAAGGGGGAGAGAGGGTCGAGTATAGAGATAGGGGGGAGGGATTTGGATCTTTGTATGCTTTATTTCCCCGTTCTCTTTCATCATGTCTACTTTTATGCATTTGTCTATATGTGTGAAGTGATGATGGTTGATGTATATATGGTTGCATGTAACAGACTCTTGATTATCTCTAATATATCTTGTGAGTTGTCTCATGTTCATGATATATCTCCTTGCTTAACGATATTTGAGCTTCCGCGCTTTACTCCGAAACATCCCTTGAGAATATCATGAGGTATGCTTCTTCATTCATATTCATAAGTACCATGTTTTGTGATTTGGCTTGGGTGAGCAAGTATGCTTCATTACATCTTAACTAACCCTTGCTCAACCATTCCAAGTCACCCTTGAATCTTAACCAAAACTTTTATCCATACTCGAGATTCTATTGTCATCAATCACCAAAAAGGGGGAGATTGAAGAATCATGGCCCTAGTTGGTTTCGGTGATTAACGACAATTAGAGATTACTATGGCTAACGTGTGTTTTGCAGAGGCTATGTGTAGTTTAGCCATAGTGATCAAGGAAAATGAGCTATAATGGTCATCACTTAGCCCCCAAAATGGATATCGTTTCGGTTCTTAAGGAGACATGATGAAGACCCTAGAATCATAGGCTAAGTGTCATAAGGAGATGAAAGGCACTTAGAATTAGATAGGGCTTCTCTTTTTACCTTTGACCGTACTATTAAGAGGGGTTGAGATTAGTAGCTTGACTTAGGAAAGCTTCATGTTTAGGTGTGGTGCACACTTGACTTCCTTAGCTCTAAGCAAGCCTATGGTGACCGTAAGATAGCCTAGAACAACTTCCATATTCATCGCGACGAAAAATGGAGTTGTCAAAATCGTTTTCTGGGCGTCGGACGCTACTGGCAGGGGCGCCGGACGCTGTCCGTCGTGTCGGACAAAGGCGCCGGACGCTGGGTGATTGAGTCCACAGCGTCCGTCGGCCTTCCAGAGAGGTTGTTTTCTGGCTAAGTTTTTCAGGGTCCGTCGGACGCTGTCCGTCGGCCAGGCGTCGGACGCTGCGAAGAGCGTCCGTCGACCTTCCAGAGAGGGTGTTTTTCAACCCTAGCCAGAACTCAGCGTCGGACGCTGTGGCTGAGCGTATGTCACCAAGCCGGAGTGGCGAAGAATCAGCCCGTAGAGAGCACTCATCCCTTGCGCGGGATTGAGGGGGAGCTATACCTTGCGAGGTGCTCCAACGAGGACTAGGGGGCAGTGTCGACTCCTCGATACCTCGGCAAAACATCGCCGTGTCAAGCATCTCTTTCCCTAGCTCTTTATTACCGCATTACTTTCCGCAATTGTCTTTCATTTCATACTAGAATTGTGTAGGAAGTTTTCGCTTTCCATTGCCTTGCTACCGCTTTCTAGCTAGGACACACAAGCGGTAGGCACTAGGGGGTTAATTGGCTCTTTATAGGTTTAATTCTTGTTTAGAAATTAAAAAGAGCCCAATTCACCCCCCTCCCTCTTGGGCATCTTGATCCTTTCAATTGGTATCAGAGCAAGGTTGCTCTAAATTAGGCTTCACCGCCTAGAGCAAGATGTCCCATGGGGATGCACCACCTCCCATGTTCGATGGAGACGACTTTCCTTATTGGAAAGTTCGTATGGAGGCCTATTTAGAGGCCGTTGACGTGGGCGTGCTCAAAGCCGCCACAAAAGGAGGTACTCTCTTCGCGGAGGACCTCAACTTTGAGAAGCACAATGCCAAGGCAAAGAACATACTCTTTCGTGGCATTAGCAAGGATGTCTTCAACCGAGTGTGTAATGCCAAAGACGCATTTGAGTTGTGGACCACTATTTGTGCACTTCACGAAGGCACAAAGAGTGAGCGTGAAGAACACTATCACTTGGTTATGGCTAAGCTCAATTCTTTCTCTATGCATGCAAATGAAAATGCAAATGAAATGTACTCACGACTCAATATTATTGTAGAGGAATTGAATGGGCTCAGTCTCAACCAAATGGAACCGGCCGATGTGGTACGCAAGATTCTTTGTGTCTTGCCCATTGAGAAGTATGTCCACATCATCACGGTGCTTCACCAAGGAGATCTCTCCGCCGCTACACCAACACAAATTTTGGGCAAGATCAATGCCCATGAGATGTACATGAAGATTGGTGATGGTGGCTCATCTTCCTCCTCCAAGAAGAAAGAAAAAGAGAAGGAGGAAAAGAAGGACTTGGCTCTCAAGGCATCCTCCTCAGAGAAGCACAAGATGCAAGTCATGTATGAGAGCACAAGCGATGATGATGATGATGATGATCTCGCTCTCATGGTGAAGAAAACAACCAAGATGTTGAAGAAGCTAAGCAAGAATGGAGTCAAGTTTGACTCAAAGAAGAATAAATTCTTCACAAGCTCTTCAAGAAAGCCCCTCTCCAAGATGGATTGCTACAATTGTGGCAAACTTGGACACTTGGCTCATGCTTGCCCCGAAGAAAAGAAAGACAAGTACAAGAACAAGAAAGCTAACAACAAGTTCAAGTACAACAAGGGCAACAAGGTTGAGTCAAGTGATGACGAGAAGAAGGATGACAAGCCATTCAAGAAGAAGAAGAACTTCAACTTCCACAAGAAGAAGAAGAATGGCAAAGCCTACATTGTTGGTGATTGGCTCACCGACATTGAAGACTCAAGTGACTCTTCCGGAGATGAAAGTGAAGAAGAGAAGGTGGCCGCCTTGGTGATTGGTTCATCTACTCCACCGCCACCCCCTCCATCATCTCCGGGTTCATCCTCTACACACCTATGCCTCATGGCTAAAGGTGACAAAAAGGTACAAAAAGAGGATAGTGATGATGAGGCTAGCTCTAGTGATGATAGTGATGATGAGTTTGAGGCACCTTCCTATGATGAGCTAATTGAAATTTGCAATAAATACACTAAGCTCATTAGGAAGTATAAAGGCAAAAGTGAATCACTAGAGAAAGCCAATAGTAACTTGCATGCTAAGCTTGATGACTTGACTAGTGCTAATGATGAATTGAAGCTTGAGAACAAATCTCTCTCATCTAGCACTAGGGAGCTCAAAGCCTCACTCAAGCAAGCAAATGAGAAACATGATAAGCTTGAGAGGTCAACACAAGAGCTCCAATCAAGATACAACTTGCTAAAAGATGACTACAACCAAGTTAAAAATGAACATGGCACACTTGTGATAGCTAATGAATTGCTTTCAAATGATCTTGCTACACATGTTGCTATTAACCCGGTTGTTAAGTGTGATATAGCTACTTCTTGTGAGGACTTGCTTGATGAAGTTGCTAGTGAGCAAAATGCTAAGTGCAAGGGCAAGAAGGTAGTTGAGGCTGACAAGCATGATGACTATGTGAAGATGAGGCAAGAAAACTCCAAGCTCAAGGAAGAGTTAATCAACCTCAAGGCAAACAAGCCACTCACTATCAAGTCGGCCAAACAAGATGACAAAGATGCAATGACCTTGATCAAGTCTCTCAAAGAGGAAAATGCAAAGCTCAAGGTTGAGAAGATCAAGCTTACAAGTGGATTGGAGAAGTTCACCAAGGGCCACAACCTTCAAAGTGAGCTCTTGATGAACACTATCATGAAGACCGACAAGACCGGCATTGGGTTCAAGGAGAACCAAATCATGAAGGCCAAGGTCAAGATAGAAGCCAAGAACTATTACAAGAACAAGGCTATGAGAAGCAACTATGACACACCAAAGCCCAAACCCAAGAAGTGCTTTGGATGTGGTCAAGAGGGCCATCTTCAATCCCAATGCAAGACTCCACCTCCCAAGACCTTGCCCAAGCACATAAGGCCTTTCGCTCATGATGCACACTTCATCATCAACAAGGACTCCAAGGGTAGACCTCAAGTTCTATTTCTCGGTCCAAAGATGAAGAACAAGCCCAAAGTGCTATGGGTTGCTAAGGAGTTGGTGGACAAGGCTATGGGACCTCGCCAAGTGTGGGTTCCCAAACAACAAGCTTAACTCCAAGTTGCTTGTGTGTAGGTGAACTACAAGATCGGTGGAAGTCATTGGGTGATTGATAGTGGATGCACTCAACATATGACCGGTGACTCCCGGATGTTCACCACACTTGAGGAAGATTGTGAAGGGCAAGACAAGATTACCTTTGGGACAATTCAAAAGGCAAAGTGCAAGGTCTAGGAAAAGTGGCAATCTCAAATGATCAATCAATATCAAATGTCTTGTTAGTACAATCTTTGAGCTTCAACTTGCTATCGGTGGGACAACTATGTCATCTTGGTTTCCAATGTCTCTTCACTCCAAATGAGGTAGTTGTGTCCAAGATTGAAGATTCATCATTGATATTCAAAGGGTTTCGGCACAACAATCTCTACCTAGTGGACTTCACCTCAAATGAAGCTAGTTTGCAAACATGTCTTTTCTCCAAGAGTTCTTTGGGTTGGCTATGGCATAGAAGATTAGCACATGTGGGAATATCAACTTTGAAGAAGCTTGTCAAGAAGGAATTGGTTAGAGGTGTGAAGGATGTGGTGTTTGAGAAAGACAAACTTTGTAGTGCATGTCAAGCCGGCAAGCAAGTAGCAAACACTCATCCAACCAAAGCTTTCATGTCAACCTCAAGAGTCCTAGAGCTACTCCACATGGATCTATTTGAACCTACCACCTATGCTAGCCTTGGCGGCAATCTCTTTTGCTTGGTGGTAGTTGATGACTACTCTAGATACACTTGGGTGTTCTTTCTTCAAGACAAGGGAGAAACTCAATCAATATTCAAGAAGTTTGCAACTAGAGCCCAAAATGAGTTTGATGAGAAGATCAAGAAGATAAGAAGTGACAATGGGACCGAGTTTGTGAACACCAAGATTGAAGACTATTGTGATGAAGTTGGAATCAAGCATGAAGTATCTGCCACCTATACTCCTCAACAAAATGGTGTAGTAGAGAGGAAGAACCGGACACTTATCACACTTGCAAGATCAATGCTTGATGAATACAACACCCCCGAGAAGTTTTGGGCCGAAGCAATCAACACCGCATGCTATGCGGCTAACCGGCTATTTGTCCAAAGGCTTCTCAAGAAGACCCCCTATGAGCTTGTGAATGGAAAGAAACCGGATATATCCTTTTTCCGAGTGTTTGGTTGCAAAGTGTACATCTACAAGAAGCGCCAACACTTGGGCAAGTTCCAAAGAAGATGTGACATTGGTTTCTTAGTTGGGTATTCACTTAAATCCAAGGCATACCGTGTATACAACAAAGCCACCGGCTTAGTTGAAGAAACGTATGACTTGGAGTTTGATGAAACTAATGGCTCTCAAGAAGAGCATGAAAATCTTGATGATGTAGGTGATGAACCCTTGAGGGAGGCAATGAAGAACATGCCAATTGGTGCTATCAACCCACAAAAGGTGGAAGAAGTTGAAGATGAAGCAAATCAAGATCCTTCTCCACCTCACACGCCTCAAGTTGATGAAGAAGATCAAGTGAGGGAGGCTCAAGAAGACACTCACATCCCTCAAGATCAAGCTTCACATCCCTCAAGATCAAGCCGAGGCCGAAGCAAGCAATGTTGAAGCACCGCAACCTCCTCCCCAAGAGATCAATAGAAGATCTACACCTATGCTTCAAGCACATCCTCAAGACCTCATCATAGGAAGTCCATCAAGGGGGGTAACAACACGATCTAAACTTGCTTCTTATGTTGAACATCACTCCTTTGTTTCCTTTGTTGAGCCTTCTAGTGTGGAGGATGCACTTGCGGATCCGGATTGGGTGAACGCCATGCACGAAGAGTTGAACAACTTCACCCGGAACGAAGTGTGGACACTAGTAGAAAAGCCCAAAGGAGCAAGAATCATTGGCACCAAGTGGGTGTTTAGGAACAAGCAAGATGATCAAGGCGTGGTTGTGAGGAACAAGGCAAGATTGGTAGCAAAGGGGTTCTCCCAAGTTGAAGGCTTGGATTTTGGGGAGACTTTTGCACCAGTTGCAAGACTAGAAGCCATTCGTATCCTTTTGGCATATGCTTCACACCATAAAATGAAACTTTTTCAAATGGATGTGAAGAGTGCCTTTCTTAATGGTTTCATTAATGAACTTGTTTTTGTCTCACAACCTCCCGGGTTTGAAGACCCAAATTGTCCTAATCATGTGTATAGGTTGTCCAAGGCACTCTATGGATTGAAGCAAGCTCCAAGAGCTTGGTATGAGAGGCTAAGGGACTTCCTACTCAAGAAGGGCTTCAAGATCGGGAAAGTGGATACCACACTCTTCACCAAGGTGCTAGATGGAGAGATCTTTGTTTGCCAAGTATATGTCGATGACATTATATTTGGGTCAACAAACCAAGGTCATAGCAAGGAATTTGGTGCATTTATGTCCAAGGAGTTCGAGATGTCGATGATTGGCGAGCTAACCTTCTTCCTAGGCTTTCAAGTGAAGCAATTGAGGGAGGGCACCTTCATATCTCAAGAGAAGTACACTTAT